>CAUZXS010000243.1:0-191232 GCA_963585895.1 Sepioteuthis lessoniana | reverse complement strand
GTGTATATATATATATATATATATACACACACACACACACACACACACACACACACAAGTATTAGCATAAAGTTAAATACAAACAGCCTTGTCTAGGATTTGAACTTACATTTCTAATGATGATACTTGAAGTATGCTGGCAATTTGGTATTAGTTGTTTGTGGAGCATGCCCATACTTTCCTGCCTACACTGAACTGAATTTTAGTCAGGAACACATAGGCAAGTCAATTTTCTAGGTTGTGATTGGTTGCTGGATATGAGTTGACATATTCATGCATAAATACCTGTTTCATTTTAGTAGTAGCTCACGGACTATATTGAGACACAGCCCACTATTCCTCAGTACACAGATCAGGTCAGGTGTATCCTGCCTCCAGTGACAATTGGTCAAGGCTGCTTGACGTGTGAGTCAGGAAGGCCCAGCATTCGTATCTTGCAGCTGAGATCAGCACTCCTTGTGTTTCAGGGGGCTGTTCCCTCAGTCTCTTACCCTCTTCAGAGGCGCTAAGTTTATTGTCTAGCACTTGAGGTGCCCCTTATTAGGGAAAGGCCGACAAGGCTCAAGGATCAGCCCGGCATCAGTGAGCTACAGCCCTGCATCTGTTTCCCACAATAATAAAGGCCTTGTGCCATACTCGGGTATATGTGGGATGCTTAACAAGTACCAGGACTGTATTGTTACAGCCTGTTTTATTTTCGTTTGTCAACTGGACGCTAGTTGGAACCCTTAGGCTGATAAGTATTATTATTTAAATTGAATGGAGAAGCTACCAGCTTTGCTATAAAACAGCAGTCAAAGTCGACAGTGGTTAGAAGGAGAGTGGGCAGGGCCCGAGATGAAAGGATGAAAGTGAGTAGCCCACTTTTTTCTGTTTCTTTCACTTGTAGGACTTTCTGAGTTCCAGACAAGCAAACACCACCACCTTGGTTTTCCCAGCAACATCCAGTGAACTAAGCAGTCTATCTACTTAAAACAGTCCTTTTTAGAGTAAGAAAATCTTTCTTGGCAACCCAGCTTTGTGGCTAAACCAGTTCCGGACCAGCCAGCTTAATACAGTGACACCCCAAGTAACACTCAACCAGTCCAGTGCAGCAATGCCTAGCAACTCAGGCTATATTCCTTGGTCTACGGACTGATAACTTTACTCACTGATGACATTGCCTAGACTAATGATGAATCTACAGCTCTACTAACAGAAACATTTAAAATTACTCTGAATCTATCAACATTGTCAAATTTATCTCAAAATAATAAATCTGGCAACTTTGTTGTAATCTAATATCTCATTTTGTTATCCTTGCTTATCCAGTGATCATATCAATCATTTTTTACAGCTGCTATAGTCGGCCCTGCAACAATACTTAATGTTTGTTATGAAAACATACAAAGAAAACTAAGAAGCTTTAATATTTAGGACTATAGTGTAAAACTAGTTTAGGAACTTCTGTTATCTACATTAACAATTAAAAAGCAATTATCAAGAGTGTTTTTTTTCACTTTTCCTTCTTCCAACTGCTTTCTTTCCAGCTCATCCAGCAGTTTTTTTTCTGTGGCCTTCTCTAGCTATTTTCTTTCTGCTTTCCTTTCTCTTCTTGTCTCATCACTTTCCTTTGTCCTTCACCAACTGCTTTGATGTTGCAGAATGACCAGCCAGTGCCTTTTCATATTTCATGCATCCATCATCCAACCAGCATACAGGGAATTTAATTTCTCAATACCACTCTTTTTGCATAGGATGTGTGAGGGAGGAATAAAACGAAAGTGGAGTGGTCATTTTGCTAGTTAACTGGACAAATGTTTATTTATTTCACTAGTTCAAGTTAATACATTAATGTTATCAGACCAGAAATATGCTGATTATAAGCAATGACTCAGAAGATAGTTCATTGCAACCAACCACAATACCCACCAGTAGGTAGAAGAAATCCGATATTTCTATTAGAAACCACCTCTCCTTACCTCTGGCTTTCTTATTAGTTATATTTATTTACCAACCCCTCCGCTTGGGCAAGATATGACACAAGATCAATTTTTAAGCAGAGTTTAACAGGTTTGAATTCAGAGTTTTCCTTCTCCAAGACTAGTTGCCTTACCAAGGCTAAAGAACCTAGTCTGTCCTATAGCTGGAGGGAGAATAATTGGATTCATACCTTTCCCAAGGGTATTAGTGCTATGTGAAATGCAATCAGTCTCGTCCAGGATTTGAACTCGGGTTGCCGTGTCCATTTCCTATGACGATAACCATTACACTGCGGGCACCTCCAATGACGATAACCATTACACCATGGGCGCCTTCTTATTAGTTATAGCATACCAGCAAGCATTGTTCGGCCATGCTCATAATTCCATCACATTAGTAAGTATTTTTTTGACCACATCATGTCAATAGCTGAGACCTGGATTGCATTATTAGGAATTTGTTTTTGTTGCATCTATGCTCAGCACCTAACGATGTTTATCAGAAAGTCATGTAGACAAAACAAAAATGCTTTCATTTTTGTGATTATAATTGATATAAAATGAATTCAAACACCACATTGAATAATTTCTTGATACAAAAAAATTAACATTATCAAAAATTTTCATTGAGATAAAAGTGATGCTCAGCAAGATTCAGAATGTATATGCAGAAATAGCAAAAATAATTTTTCAATGATAAAATCAACCCAGATTTTGACAACTTAAAGTCTCATTTTGTTCAAGTGCTTAAGAGAAAGTTTTTAGGTTTTAAGACCAGTTTTAATCTTTCAATAAATGCATGTGGGCACCCCAGGTGGTGTAATGGTTAGCAAGTTAGACGAGCAAACCTTCACAAGCGAGCTTGAGTCTCATTGGGTGCCCAATTCATAAGATCTAGTGCCACATCTAAACAAAAAGTTTAATAAATTACTACTTCTCTAGGTTATGGGTACCTCAGGTGGTGTAATGGTAAACAAGCTAGACTAGCAAACCTTTACAAGTGAGTTTGAGGTTCATTAAGTGCTTCATTCATTCGACCTTGTGTCACATCTAAGCAAAACGTTTAATAAATTACTACTTCTCTAGGTTATGGGTACTCAGGTGGTGTAATGATAAACAAGCTAGACTAGCTGACAAGTGAGTTTGAGTCTCATTGTGTGCCCTTTTCATATGACCTCGTGTCACATCTAAGCAAAAAGCTAAGTAAATTGCTAAATAAACGCACATGCTACGTTTTCCTAAGTTCTCTTGGTTATTTTACGTTTTGGCGTAAATTTTTACTTACGAAAAAGTTATTACCTACTTTCATATCTTAATTACACATTTTTACAGCCCGACCTTTTTAATATTAACACTTTTTCATACTTATCTTGTTTTAAAGAAATATTAACGCTTTTCCACGCCTATCTTGTTTTAAAGAAATTTTATTGTAATTGTGTTGAAAGAAGACAAAAAGGGGAAAAAATCATAATTTTTTATGTTTTATTTTTTGTTAATATAAATAAAACCTCTGGCCGATAAAAAAAATAATTTTTTAAATACTAAATAAACATAGTAAATTATTTCAAGTCGTTAATATTGAATGATGAAGGGAATGTAAAAGCTAGAAAAAGAGATACTAAAGTTCCTTTTAACAACTGCCAAAATAAAAATAATGCTGTCAATTCCTTTTTGAAAATTCAATCTAATAACAAACAAATCTTAGCTTGATAGAAATATTTGAATAATGAGGAATAAACACAAGAAGAAATTGTAGGAATCTTAATTAAAGAAATAAAATATTACAATATTGAGGTATTTTATTTCTTACAGAAAAAAAGTCACAATTAGTAAATAAAATAAATATAAGAATATAATAATAAAATTCCGTATTCTATTTTGAGTGGAAGATTTTTCAATTTTTTAAAAATTTATTTTACTCACCCCTTTTTTCGTCACAAAGGGATTTGCCGATTCAATTAATTTTCAAAAATTCAATAGAATTCATAAATTTCATACGAGATTAAAATTTTTAAAATATTTCATCTGAGAATTTCCTCCTTAAAAAAGTCTGACATAAAATAAAACCTTAAACAAATGAAAAATTTGCATAAAAGTTTAGGCAAATTTATACAAAAGAAAACAAAAGATAAAAGTGAACATTATACTTACTTCTTTTTTTTTTTTTCATTTTGTTTCACTTGCCTTCTTCATCACAATGCAAAATTTTTTCAATTAACTAATATTTCCTTATCGAATGAAATTGAAAAAGTCATCGTTTGCCGACACAAATTCAAGGGAGATAATTCCCAGCAATCCCCCTCACTCACAACTCAAGAAATGCCGTATTTGACACTATTCAAAGGTTATCCCAGAATTCTTTTCTACTTACATGAGTTTGATCCTCACTGTTTCCCACTTTTCAAATAAATGAATACTTTTTTGGTGTCTCCCTCGTCCCAGGTATTGTAAAATATTTCCCTTCCGTGCCAAAGGTGAGTATTTTATCTCTGGTAAAAATCAGGATTTCAGATATTTTGTTTTGGTAAATCAAAATTTGGCTAAAATTTAATATTCTTGTATTGAAATCATATTCCATTTAATTATAATTATTTTTATCTATTTTACCTAGTATTTTCGTTCATCATAATTTTAGTATATTTTGTTGTTTTAATAAATATACTATTAATTTTATTATTGTTACAAGACGAGATCTTGCCTTGATTTGAAAAAACAAAAAGAAAGAAAAGAAGAAAAGAAAAAAAAAACGGAAGTTAACACTTCGAGTTCTCAACTCAAAATGAAAAGTTAGTCGCTCACGCATGGGCTCCGCGCAGAACTTCCGTTTGCGATAAATTAACAAAAAAAAAAAAAATACATTAATAAATATCCAATCGGAACGCTTCCCGCGGGGCACAAAAATTGCCGTTTCTGAGCCTACAGAAAATATATAAATAGACGGACCAAATAATCATCAGGGAGACTTGTTCCTTCACACGACCCGTGTTAAGGATTCTACGCACCGTCCGGCGCCTGTCATCCGATACATCAAACGATCGCCGCCGCTTAGAACATTGCCCTAGTTCGGAAGAAAATCATCCCTTCACCACGAGAACTTTGTAACTATCCCTTCACCACGAGACAAGTACAGTACATGAACTTTGTAACTACTACCAATGAATTCATTCTTTAACTGTGAACATATTTCTCCATTCTACTCTCTGTACTTAATCTATTTATAAAAAATTTTCTATAACATCATTACTGTGTTATTGCGAGTATCTATACGTTCTTTGTTTTGCAACCATACGCATTTCTCGCCCACAACTCAGAATATAACATTATCAGGTAAAGCAATAAGAAATATTGTGTCTAATATTTTTAAATCATCTGAGAGTAGAACCAAGGTTAATCCAGCTCAATAGATCAATGTTATATCAGCGTATGTTTGCAAGGGAAGAATGAAAAACATAGTTACAAGAAGAAAGAACACTAAGACATGTAAAAATTTTAACAATTGTATTGAAAACAAATAAGTAAAAAGTTCAAATAGTTAGGTTTGCAAAAACGTGTTGATATGGAATTAAAAGTAGAAAAATGTCCTATGCTAAATGGTAGTAGGATTGTTAGATTTATGCGCATGCGGTCAATCAGAGTCACATATGCAGATTCACATCTACATACGTGCACATATACATGTAGAATAATTCACAACGACACAACGATAAAGACAGACGCATGAATAAACGACGCAGGAAGGAAGACGCAAGAAGACTTCTTTAGAAAAATATTTACCTCTCACTTTATTGCAAGGGTTTGAAAGGGTTGTTCAAGGTTTGCATATGAGAGGGTGCTGGAGACCGAACATAAACTTCATATTTTGACCCCACTGTTACGACCGTCACGTTGTGTCTTGTTCTCCTGATGTTGGGGTCTACTCCATCGGGGGGTTCCGCGGCCCCCCTCGGTCGGGTATGGCCTTCCCTACCACATCTAGTCTCTAACTCTCTGGAATTCTGCTCACAACTGGTTTGGCATCCCAAACTCGACTGAGTTAAATAATAATTCAACGCCCACACGATCGCCTACTGGATCTTTGAAATCGGATGTTTAATTGTCATCAAGCGGAAATAACTGTCATGCAGTTCAGAGGTTACTCTCTTCCGGTGCATCACTGTAATGGCACAATGGGACCTTCACCTTGTCCCATCTCATAAGCCTTAATCCGCCCACGTGATCTCTTTCGATTACTGGCCATTGGAATGTGTCATTTCTTTCCGGTGTATCACCTTGGAATAATATTTTTGGGCCGGGTCGAAGGTCAAAATATAACAAGAGGTTACGAGTGTGGAGAGGAGAAGGGTGTTGGGTGATTTATGGCTTAGTCGCTTCATTCAAAGAGGAAAAGAGGAAAGTCATTGTGGGTGATGTGTTGTTTTGAGTTTCGCCTCTTTATCTCAGAGTTGGGGTTCTAGTCTGTGGGGTCGTCTGCCTTCTTTTGATCTGCTCCACTGTCGAGAAATTTGTCTTTTATAGCGTTTTTCTCTTCTGATCGGATCAATTGGATTTTCTTTGTTTTTTTACCGCGAGATCATGGATTGGCCGAAAAATTACTTCTAATCATTCCTATTTTTGACAAATTTCATTGACATTTCACTATGCGCTGTTTCCAAGTCTCAAAAACCAATAACATCCAGTGAGTGCTCTCATGGACGCCAGTTGCAATCATTATTTTGTGTGTACGATAAATTAGAAGTGATCTCTTTCAGTCATATAACATCAAGGACAACTGAAGTCACAGAGAATATTTTATCTGATTCATCTCCTTTTTTAAATTCATGAATGAAAGAAAAGTTAAAATGCCAATGTTGAAAAAACTGTTTCTAGATGAATTGATGAATTGAAAATTTTATTCCTTTCAGCAAAAACTCCAGGAGTAGATTTGGTTGGTTGGGTTTTATGGCATATCAACCTTTGTAGGTTATTTAACGCCAAATCCATTTTTATGAAAATAGTCCAATTTTAAACAATTCAGTTTAGCATAAGTATGCAGTTTAAACATAGCTATGACGAATTATATTAACTTTATTGTAATTTTAATCTAATGGCACAAAATGATAGAGTAGATATTTATAACATTTTTAAAATATTTTTTTGGTCTAAGAAAGAATATCATTTAACTTGATGTTTATAAATGCTGAATCAATAAAATTATATGAACTTTTACTTGACAGTCATCATTGAAAAAGTTGGATTTATCATAAATCAAGAACTTTCAGTATGATTGTTCCTTTATTTGTAATTTTATTGCTTTATTTGTCTTGTTCTGGGCCATTGGCCGATGAGAAGAGTATTCACCAATGATCCGGGAGACTGGGGTTCAATCCCAGGTCAAGTCATACTACAGACTCAAAAAATGGTACTTGAGGCCACCTTGCTTAACACTCAGTAATATAAGGTACAGACCAAGGGTAAAGTGGAGCAATCCAAGGAATGGAGTAGTGCCCTCCCCTATACCTAGGTCAGGTAGCTATTAAAAAGGAAGCCTTAGAGTCACCCTCAACTAAGGTCGCCAACTTTACTTACTTATCTGTCATATTTTTGTATCGTAATGCTAAAAAATGTTTTCAAAGAAAAAAATCTAACTGACCACAGGTGACTCTTGGTTTGGCCGGAGAGGAAAAGGGAGAAGTAATCCCAGACAATACGGCACTGAAAAGCTACTTCCTTTTTTTACTGAGAACTACTATTCAACCCTCAGTATGAATTCAGGGAATAAACTGAAGGCAGGAAAAAATAACCAGCAGATGGATTTCGTCACTTGCTTCTTGGATGGAGCTTCCCAAGAAATAAAGCCAAAATCAAATGAAAGTATGAATTCGGGGACCAAACTGAAGGCACCAAAACTTGAGCCACAAGAAAGGTTTCATCATTCGCTTCTTGAAAAGCTGAAAAACTGTGAAGGCAAGAAGCCTCTTAAGAAATAAAAGTAAAATTAAATGAAAGTCGACTACTGAAATTCTACCAAGTTAAACAACTGAAAGAAAATTCATGTGAGAATTCTGCTGAAAAGAACTTTAAAGAAGACTGACAATTTAATGAACTCTGAAATATTTTGACGAAACAAAAAAGAAAAGAAAAATGCTCAAATTCAAAGAACTTTGTTTCCGGAAACTTCCTCAGATAAATTCCTGCAAATTGCGCTAAAATTTGCAACACTTTATCTTTTCTATCCCTTTCTTTCTTGTTTCTTTGTATAAAATTCCTTTTCAAAAACTTTATTGTCTGTGTTATCTTTTCAAATCAGTATCCAAACTAGAAAGCTGCTAGACTTACTGTTTAAACTTATTGCACACTAAAACCCCCTAAAAACATTACCCAGTTAAATACTAAATTTGGCTTTAGTGTCACTCACTTCATATCAAATTTTATTCCCTCAAATTCCTTTATATTGCACATTTTAACCTCAAAAGTTTTTTTAATGCAAGGAGAGAAAAGAGAGTAGTAAAAGAACAATTGCAACAACTAGGAAAAAATTATACTGCCTGCCAGATGCCTGATGCTGAGAAAATGGTGAAAAATAAAAATAGAATCAACAAATGGGGTGAAATTTATATACATAAAATGTACAAGAGAGACTTTTTTTCCTTAAGGTGATGTAACAAGCTTACAAGATAAAAATCTATTTCAAACAATAGAACAAGACTGACCATGTGTAGCTCTTAACAGCAATTTTGGTGCTTTCAGAGTGGAGAAGTGGGCCTAGACAATAAGGCACCAAGAGCTGCCCCCACAACCATTTCTCTTGACAGCTACCACTAATCTTCAGTGTGTCCTTTGACACCAGCCTGTGAAGTGGTAAAAAGATAGCTAGCTGAAAGATGTTTGTCACTCACACCTTTAATCATTAAAAAGTAACTGAAGAAGCAAAGAGCTATCACAGCAGTCAGTGACATCAAATGACCAACACACTGTTCTGATTTACATTTTTAAGTAGAGGAATTATGTTGTGAATTGAATTACCATGACTAGAAAATCCAACAAACACTTACACACGACATATAGAAACACTGAACAGCTACATTTACAGGTATGTATGTACACGTATTCATAAATTTAGATTAAATATTTTTCTGTACTATTTAAAAACTAAAATCTATTTGTAAGCTAAGAATAGATTCTTATTGACAATATATTATTAAAATGCATTTATAAATAAAATACAGAATTGGAATGGTTATTTGTGGTTTAACCTAGGGACAAGTAAATTCAGAGACAAATCAATTTGATTTGAGTCACCTCTCCTGGAATGAATTGGGAGGTATACCTGTAAGACGAACCAGACATGCAGGACACTGCTGGAGAAGCAGGGATGAACTCATAAGTGATGTACTCTTATGGACCCCCACGTATGGCCGAGCAAAAGCAGGACGACCAGCACAACATACATTCAGCAACTATGTAAGGATACGGGATGTAGTCCAGAAGACCTGCCAGAGGCGATGAATGATAGGGAAAAGTGGCGAGAGAGGGTCAGGGATATCCGTGCTACCAGCACGACATGATGATGATAATGATGATGATGATGATTTTAGTTTTATATATCATTGTTAATGCTGGAAATTTGTTTGAGGAAATAGGCAGTGTTATGTATTCCTAACACACACGATATACATTGCTTAATCAATAAAAAGCATGGCATATAAAATTGAAAAGATCTTTATTATTTAATGCTTTATTTTGATTATTTTATGCACACTTTAGAGAGACTCAAAGAATTTATACCAATTGTAATGTACATATGAAATTTGTAAGCAAACACTCACTTTTGAAAATCTGTACCTTTGAGATGATAAATTCATTTTTCAATGAACTCTTTTCTGACAAAATATGAAGTAAATTTAGCAAGTGATTTTATGACAACACAGTATTTAAAATCAGCAGTCAGAGAAAGTGAGACAATATTCAAAGAATTTTTTAACAGTTTAAGCCCTCAGTATATATATATATATATATATATATATATATATATATATAGTACAAATCGATGGAGACTCAAACTCGGTTAAGTCGTCATAATAAATTTATTTTGGTGGAGAATATTATTGCTATATTCTCTGTCTCGTCAGATGACTCTTTACATGCTCTCTCCTGTCACAGAGTAGCGAATGTGGAGTTACAGTTCATATTCAGAAGATAAAATAAGGTAATTAAAAAATAAAAATTAAAAAATCAGAAAATAAAGATAAAAATAAAAAATAAACAATAAAAATAATAAAAATAAAAATAAGAATTAGGTGGAAATCAAACCACAAATTCTTTCGTTCATAGGCGTGAGCAGAGGGGGTCAACACATTATATGTTAGAATGATTTAGAAACAGGAGTGGAATTAATCTACTGGTCAGTCCCTTCTAATATATATATATATATATATATATATATATATATATATATATATATATATATAAAATCTGTTGATGGGTTGATACAGGGAAGTGATGAACAGATCAATGACCAATGATTACATCAAAATAATTCCCCAACAAGAAAAACAAAGTCAACATGGCTTAGAAATGTAACCACTCTTTTTTTATATCACTTGTTGTATATGGTGGTTTAAACACTTACTGTCTTAGTTGAGAAACACTGAAATCTGCAGGCCAAACAGTCATGTAGTAAGCCAAGTCTTCAGTATTCAATCACTGATTAATGATATAATAATTATTTTAGTTTTAGATATGATGGTTAATGATGGAAATGTGTTTGAGGAAATAGGCAGTGTCATATATTCTTAAGACACAAGGTACACATTGCTTAATCATTAAATATTATTCCATAAGAAATTTTAAACTTATTGGAAATCTGTACCTTTTGATGTATAAAATTCAATTTGCAGTAATCTCACTACCAAAGAAATATAGACGGTTGGTTGGTTTCTTTGTTTAATGGCATATCAACCTTTATAGGTTATTTAATGCCAAAGCTATTCTCCTAGAAGAACAGTAGTGGTACTATTTAACCCATAGCTGGGAAGATAAGGGGGTTCATACCTTTCCCAAGGGTATTTGTCCGAAAGTAAACGTAATAGCTAGACTGGAGTACAAACTCGCTTACTACGATTCCACAGTCCATCGCTTTAACCATTACACCACGAGGACAACCCCACGTAATATAGAGTGAATTTGGCTACTGACTTTGATAAAAGAGTACTCATAGAAATGAGAATCAGTAGTCAGAGAAAGTAAGCCAAAATGTATAGCATCTTTCTACATTTTTCGCCTGCAGTATATATATATATATATATGGCCTGGGAGACTGGGGTTCAATCCCATGTCGAGTCATACCAAAGACTCAAAAAATGGTACTTGATGCTGCCTTGCTTAACATTCAGTATTATAAGGTAAGGATCTATCATCATCTCTTTTATACTCTTCATCCTTCTCATTTCCATTCACTAAGTTCTTGTCAGCATCATCTACCAGTTGCCTAGGAGTGTTCTGGATATGACACTAAATAATCTGATGATGATATATGATTTGTAAATATATTTTGTTGATAACATTTTTAAATGAGCCTGAGCTCATTTTTTTTTTCCACACAATTAAATAGTTTCGGGTATTGCAAAAGAACAGTCACAAGTATTGCTATTTCACACTTATTATTATTCTATTGAACACTATTCATTCATTTGCACAGTCAAATAGTTTCAAGTATTTCTATGTAATATCAATAATTCAATACTAATAATTCTATTCAAAATTACTTATTTGTTTGCACACAGTTTAATGATTCCAAGTATTGCTGTATATTACTAACAATTCAATTAGAAAGTCATTTATTTACACACAGTTAAATGATCAAAGGGTTCTATTTCTAACAATTCAATTCAATATAAGTCATTTGTTTGCATATAGTATTAATGTCCAATAGTTCTATTTGACCCATAGATAGGACCCTACCAGGTGCTACCACTCTGAGTTAAATTGAACCTGGGAATGTCTGGGGTATAGGCTGTATGCAGAATTGTCATTCTTATTTATGAACTTTCCCAAAAGCAGTAGCAAGTAAAGTAAAAAGTAAAGTTGGCGACCATAGTCGAGGGTAACCCGAAGGTTCCCTTTTCGATAGCTACTACACCAAGGTGTAGGGGAGGGCGCTACTCCTTCCCTGGATTGCTCTACTTTACCCTTGATCCGTACCTTATAATGCTGAGTGTTAAGCAAGGAGGCATCAAGTCCCATTTTTTGAGTCTTTGGTATGACTCGACCTGGGATTGAACCCAGGTCTCCCGGGCCATTGGCGAACACTCTAACTGCTAGGCCAATGTCCGGTGTCCATTTGGTAAAAGTTGGCCAATTAGAGACGAGGACTGCATGTATTTAAAATCATTTGCAACTATTCTCAAATAGTAAGATACTTAATTGCTGGTAGAGTTTCTGCAAGGAGGATGCATTTTTTAGATTACTGACACTGGATTCTTAGAACAAAAGATCAAGATTCTAATACAATGCACCATTTTCAAGGAAGTCAAAAGGAATGGAATATTTCATATTCTAGAAAACTGTCAGCATGACCTTCTTTACTGACTTTTGCAATAGAAGTTTTCTTTATAAAAAGTCAGTGAGTTTCCACTTCATGGATTGATTTTTTTTAAAATTCATGTTCATAGTGCCAAAGAAAGAAATCAAGAAAGATTGGGCGCTGACGGTGTCTTTCAAAAAGATAAAAAGCAACACACCGAAGAATTAGACTGAGAATTATAGAGACCAGAATTATTGTGACTAGAATTTCCAGCTTAGAGATTAGTTGGTAGTATGCTGTATTATGAGTGTTTATTTATCTCATGTAAGGTTCTGATATGAATTGTCTGACTAAACCTTAGATAAGACATGCGATAAGGTTTAGTTGGATAATTTATATCAGAATTTTGAATGAGTGCTTGATTACCTTTATTGTGTGACTAAAGTCTCACCGGTTGACCATTAAAATAGGCCAAAATAGAATGTAATCAAACTTTGACTCTAAGCTCAAATAATAAATAAATTGGAACTCGTAAATACCAGAAATTATTGATAAGTTCACAAGAATTAAGTTTTCTTCCAAATATGTGTACAACTTAAGGCTTTGATTGATTACAAAGAAAAGTTGTAGTTTATAATTTTAATTTTTTCTGTTCTAAAAAATTAACACTTCAGAGACAGCAATTGTTCAAAATGTGAATAAAATTGTCGATTGTACAATCATTCATGTCTAAGTATCAATTAAAATAATTATAGATTTTAACATGCTAACCCATCTGGAGTTTTTTTTATACACAGAAGTTAGAGAACTGTGAACATTGTGTGTGTGTGTGTATATATATATATACACACACACACACACACACTAGTTACAAAAATACTAAGAACTACGAACTCAGTGGAAGGACTGATTCACAAGTAAGAGGAATGACAATTTTTCAGAAAATTATCTAAATAAATCATTCAGACAAATTATTTTCTGTTGATTTAATCAAATTAGACTGGTTGATATAAAGATAGACTGGTTGATATAAAGAACTCAATCTGCCAACAATTTACCCATAGCTGGAAGGGGTATTGTTGGATTCATACAATTCCCAAAGGTATTAGCCCTACGTGAAAAGCAAACAGCTTTATCCAGTATTTGAACTTTGATTGTCATGTCTACTAACTTTGACTGTATTTGTCTACACATGTGCTCGTGCGTATGATATATATATTTGTAGCAGACAAAGGTGTAAATGATTGAATAAAACACCAATCTACAAATAAATAAAATTTTATTTCTTTAAATTATGGGAAAACTTTGTTAAAAAACACAAGTTACAAAGTCTTTTCTTATAAGAAAAGATAATATTAATCAGATATTTAAAAATAAGCATGAAAGCACTGATTGGTCAATAAAAACAAAAGTATGGATAGAAAAATTATAGCTTCTGGAGCCAATTTTTTGCATAAAAATGGACCCTTTTTTAGTATGGAGATCAATTGATTTCTGATATATATAATTTATATTAAACATTTAACTTTGCTATGTCTGTTGTTTTGAATTATCAAACTTTTAAATAGTAATTGATGAATCTATATCTCAAAATATATTTATTCTAATTCAATGGCATTTATATATAAAAACAGATTTAACAATATCGATCCACAAACTTCACAAGAAAATAGTTAATCTCCTGTATGTGATTGCATGTGAGTTTTTAATGAAGATCTTAAAGAAAATGCTGATGCACACACTTTACAGGAAAATGGTTTCTCTCCAGTGTGTATTCGCATGTGCCTTTTTAAAGTGCAACTCAAAGAAAATGCTGATTCACACACTTCACAAGAAAATGGTTTCTCTCCTGTGTGTGTTCGCATGTGTTTTGTTAAATTGGAATTCTCAGAAAATGTTGATCCACACACTTGACAAGAAAATGGTTTCTCTCCTGTGTGCACTTGTATGTGCTTTTTTAAAGCGGAACTCAATGAAAATTTGGATCCACACACTTGACAGAGAAATGGTTTCTCTCCTGTGTGTACTTGCATATGTTTTCTTAAATTGTGCTTCTCTAAAAATGCAGACCCACACACTTCACAGGAAAATGGTTTCTCTCCAGTGTGTATACGCCTATGTTTTGTTAGACTGTATTTCTCTGCAAATGCTAATCCACACACTTGACAGGAAAATGGTTTCTCTCCAGTATGTATTCGAGCATGCTTTTTTAGAATTGAACTCTGTGAAAATGCTGACCCACACACTTCACAAGAGAATGGTTTCTCTCCTGTGTGAATCCGTATATGGTCTTTTAGATGTGACCTTTCTGAAAATGCTGATCCACACACTTCACAAGAGAATGGTTTTTCTCCCGTGTGTGTTTTCATGTGTCTCTTTAGTTTTGAATTGTAGGAAAATGATGATCCACACACTTGACATAAGTAAGATTGCTTTTTAATGTGTGTTTGCATGTTTATTTAGAAATAATTGAATAAAAATGCTGATAAAAAAATTTAGTATGAATGAATATTTTCTCTTTTGTGTGGTTGCAAGTGATTATTTCAATATGGAATCTGCCAAATTCCAGATCTGTACACTTCATAGGAATATAGTTTCACATTGATTTGCATCGGTTCATATTATAAATTATTCTTCTCTGCAGTTGATATCTACAAATAAAAAAAAAGATGTATTATTAAAAGGACAGGATACTCGTGTTTTGTTAATAATTGTTTATTTATAACCATTACATTTGTAATTCAAAGGACCATGACATAATACATCATCTCTGATATTTCTGTTTACTTCATTGATTCATAAATAATTTTTTATATTAGCATTTAATAAAAAAAATAAATGGAAAATAATTTTTTGTCTAAGTATTTAAATTTTATTCATCTAAAAAAAAAAAAAAAAAAAAAAAAAAAAAAAAAAAAAAAAAAGGAAGCATCATTCAGTGTATATATATATATATATATATATATATATATATATATTTAATTTTTTTTTTTAAATATAGAGTCCCATGGGAAACCTTAGCGGTGAGAGAAAAACGTGCACTAGTGAAAACAGCCTCCAAAAACTATCGAAAAAACCCAACAAACACAAATGCCTTAAAACTAAAAACGGCACAAAATCAATTAGCAGGCATATATATAAAGGAACAGACAGAATACATTCAAAATCAGATAGATAAGATCAGAGACTCGGTAGAAGATAGACAATCTAGAATTGCCTTGCAAACAATAAACGAAGTGAGCAGAAGAAAGAGCACAGCCAAAGCTAAACTTAAAGCAGCAAACCAACAAGAAAGAATAAAACTGTGGAAACAGCACTTCGAAAACTTACTTGGAAACCCACCAAAAATAACACATGAACCAATCACCAGAATAATTAGCAAACAATTAGACATTAAACTTGGACCGTTCACACAAGGAGAACTCGACTCGGTTCTCAGAAAAATTAAAAATAGGAAAGCTGCAGGACTGGACGAAATTCCCCCGGAAGTATGGAAGACCAGACAATTCGACGACATACTGCTCCGACACTACAACGCAGTATACAATCAAAATCCGATAGATAGATGGACGAAGGGATGCATACTCCCCTTCCCTAAAAAGGGGGACCTCGGATTAGCCAAAAACTACCGAGGCATAACACTTACATCCATAGCTGCCAAAATCTACAATGCCCTACTACGAAACCGCATAGAACCCAAAATCGACAACATACTTAGAAAAAACCAAAATGGCTTCCGAAGAAATAGATCTACGACCTCACAAATACTAACCATCCGCAGAATCCTTGAAGGTGTACGGGCAAAGAACCTACAAGCGACATTAATATTTGTCGACTTTACCAAGGCTTTCGACTCCATTCACAGAGGAAAGATGGAACAAATCCTACTAGCGTACGGCATACCTAAAGAAACCGTAGCGGCAATAATGATTCTCTATAGAAACACTAAAGTAAAAGTACGATCACCAGATGGAGACACAGAATACTTCGACATTGTAGCAGGAGTACTACAAGGGGACACGCTGGCTCCGTATCTCTTTATCATTTGTCTAGACTACGTACTTAGAACATCGATTGACAAAATCAAAGAGAATGGCTTCGAACTGACGAAGAAAAGAAGCAGAAGATATCCCGCAACAACAATTACCGACGCCGACTACGCCGATGACATAGCGATACTGGCAAATACACCTGACCAAGCCGAAACACTTCTGCATAGCCTGGAACGAGCAGCAGCAAGCATAGGCCTCCATGTTAATGCACACAAAACGGAATATATGTGCTATAACCAAACGGGGGACATCTCCACTCTAGAAGGAACCCCTCTTAAACTAGTAGACAAATTCACGTACCTAGGAAGCAGCGTCGAATCAACCGAAAAGGACATCGAAACGAGGTTAACGAAAGCATGGACAGCTATCAATAGGCTATCGACTATATGGAAATCAGACCTAACCGATAAAATGAAACGCAGTTTCTTCCAGGCAGCGGTCACATCGATACTGCTATATGGATGCACTACATGGACGCTAACAAAACGGCTCGAGAAGAAACTAGATGGCAATTACACAAGAATGCTGCGTGCAATCCTCAACAAGTCCTGGCAGCGGCACCCCACGAGACACCAACTGTACGGCCACCTGCCCCCTATCACGAAATCTATTCAAGTTAGGCGAACCAGACATGCTGGACATTGCTGGAGAAGCAGAGATGAACTCATAAGAGATGTACTCTTATGGATCCCCACACACGGCCGCGCAAAAGCAGGACGACCAGCACGAACGTACATTCAGCAGCTGTGTGAGGATACAGGATGTTGTCCTGAAGACCTGCCTAGGGCGATGAACGATAGGGAGGAGTGGCGAGAGAGGGTCAGGGATATCCGTGCTGCCAGCACGATATGATGATGATGATGATGATAATAAATATATATATATATATATATATATATATATATATATATATATATACACATACATACACACACACACACATACATACATGCACACAAATTAGTAAAAAGTAATTGCCAGTCCATTTTAAATCACACTATTTCAAAGAAAAAACTCAAGACCAAAACTATACTTGCACACAGAGGATCAATCAAGCCCAAACCATACACACACAAGAAAAAGTAACTGTTAGAGGAATTCAAAACCACCTTAACAAAAAAAAAAAAAAAAAAGATCAATAAACTATAACATATCAACACACACACAATGACCCAGGGTAAAACAGAAAACCTTATAACATATCAAAGACTAAATGGGGAAAAGACAAACTAGTAGACATACTCTGAGGAGGAGAATGGCATATCAACCTTTGTAGGTTATTTAACACTAAATCCATTTTTATACAAATATTCAGTTCTATTTCAAACAATTCAGTTTAGCATGAGTACACAGTTTAATTGTCAAAAACATTTCTATTTCAAGTTATTCAATTTATTCAAACAGTTCTAATTTAGTTAATTCAGTTTAGTATAGTACAGTTTCAATGTCAAAAACAGTTCCATATTAAACAGTTCAGTTTAGAATAAGCACTCAGTTTAGATGTAAGTGCACAGTTTGTCAAAAACAATTCTATTTTAAGCTATTCAGTTCAGTCAAACAGTTCTAATTCAAACAATTCAGTTTAGCATAAATATACCGTCAGTTCTATCTAACCCATAGATAGGGCCCTATCAGGTACTACCAACCCGGGCCAGAGTGGACCTGGGAGCAATGGTAATGAAGGAGTTCTCCATATTCCCCAAAGCTCCAGCATCACTAGAACTTCACTATCAGTTTAGTGTCATATCCCGGACACTAGTTGGGGGGGGGTCTTATCCCTCTGCAGAGGTGCAGTCGGTTTATTCTACAGCCCCAGCCAACTGGGCAATACACAGAGTTAAATGTCAAAACAGATTTATTTCAGATAATTCAATTTAGCATAAGTACATAGTTTACATATCAAAATAGTTCTATTTCAAGCAATTCAGTTTAGTATAAGTACGCAGTTTAAATGTCAAAACAGTTCTAAAAAGAAAAAAATTAGTGGGAGCAGATTACATAAGGTATTTAATAAGAATTGTATTAAATTAAGTTACAGTTGCATGCCAAACATTAATGGAATAATAAATAGGAATAATATAGCAAAATTAGGTACAAAGAAAAATAAGGGGATTGATAAATGCAACTGTAGGGATAAGGTTAGGTGTCCCCTCAAAGGCAAATGTAAGCAGGAATGTGTAGTGTATAAAGTAGAAGTATATAGTGATTCGAATAATAAGGGAAATAAAAAGATATACTTTGGGTCTACACAAGGGGATTTTAAAACTAGGTACTATAACCATAGAACAAGTTTTTCGCACGAGAAGTAAAGGTATAGCACTGCTTTATCTAGTTATGTGTGGGAACTTAAGGAAAAAACAAGGAGTAGATCCTATAATGAAATGGGAAGTAATAAAGAAATGCCGCAAATATAGGGCAGGTAATAGAGCTTGTAATCTTTGCATGGAGGAAAAATTGGTAATAGCAAATTGTAAAAGTAAGAATATGTTAAATAAAAGATCGGAGGTGTTAAATAGTTGTAGACACAAAAGGGCGTGGTTACTATATAATTAGGAATAGGTTTTAGAGAATTTTTTTTTAATTTTTTCCTCAAATAAAAATATGGTATCTTTCATTTAGTTATTTAGTTTTTTCTTTTTGTTTTTTTTTATTATGCAAATTCTAGGCTAGGTGGGGTTTTTGGTGAATAAAAGAAGGCGATTTCTCCTTAAAATTTAGTCGGATGTAGGCTTCCTGATGATCCGTTAAGGTGAAACTTTAGTAGAAGATTTTCGACTCGCGATTTAAGTTAATTCTATAATTGGCTCCATTGTATTGTGTTGAGCACTTTAGTAGTTATAGCATTGCAGCATTCGCGGAGGGTTTTTTGGTTTTCTTTTGACCACTGACTGCGTACCCATTGATTTTTTTCAAGGAGTTGTACGAGGTTGGGCTTTTCTTTCTTTTTTACCCAAAAAACTTTTTTCTTTTTCCTCTTGGTGGTGATTCGAGGTACTTTTATCTCTTGTTCCTGACCAGGGGTTCTTTGTTTTTTCCGATACCGTGAATACTGGTAGATATTAGATTAGTAAATATATATATATATATATATATATATATATATATATATATATATATATATATATACACACACACACACACACATTCTCTTTCCCTCTCTATATCTCAGAGGTGAATCTAAATTATAAAATTACTTGTATCAGTTTTGCACAGCTAATATTTGTTAACTACCCATTCCACACAAAAATTATAAGAATGTTTTCTCCTTATATGTTGTATTTTTTAAAAATACGTGTCTGTCTTAGTCACCTCTAAAATTTTTTGATTTTAAACATGCAAAGTCTTTATCCACAGAACAGAAACACATACAGTGCATATAAGTTTCCAGACTTTTTTCGTATGGGCATTTAAATTGTCGTAGACTCTTGAAAATTCAGTATGTTATTGCTATACATCTTATGAAATGACTGACCAATTTTTATGATTTCAGGTTCAAATGAACAGCTACAGCAGGAATTCGAATACATCCTACTAAAGCCTGATTGTCACACATGGTGAATTTCAAAAATGCAATCTGACACTTTAGAAGAACGATATGCAATAAAATTCTGTTTTAAACTTGGAAAAAATTCCACAGAAACGTATGGAATGCTTCAGACTGCTTTCGGACCATCTTGCATGAATTGGGCATCAGTTTTTGAGTGGCATAAGAGATTCAAGGAAGGCACGGAGTCTGTGAGGGATGATGAGAGGTGTGGGAAGAATAAGGAAGTCAATACACCAGAGTTGATTGGCCAAAGGGTTAGGGTTACTATGTTGAGGTTTTAAGGGAGTTCAGGAAGAGATTTCGTTGGAAGAGGCCAGCACTCTTCAAATTGGGTCAGTGGCATTTCTACCAGGACAGTGCACCAGTCCCCAACTCCATCCTTGTCACAGACTATTTGACCAAGATGGGCATCAAGACAGTTCCTCACCATCCCTATCATCCAGACGTTGCTCCCTGTGACTTTTGGTTATTCCCTAAGCTCAGAAGCTGTCGTTATTAGACAATTGAGGAGATGAAAGAGCCTAAACGAAGGTCATTGACACGCTCACACAAGAAGACTTCCATGGGGCCTTCCAGAAGTTGTTGGAATGGTACAACTAGTGCATTGCAGCTGGAAGAGATTACTTCGAAGAGGACTAAAGTTTCATGTGTGTACTATCAATAAAAGACCCCATACGAAAAAAAGTCTGGAAACTTATCGTATGCACCTCATACATGCATACATAGACTTTAGATGGAGCTTGAATTTTTGCAGTCCAATGTATTATCAAATTTTCTTTCTATAATATTATAACAGTAAAGATATTTAGTCAAAATTTAGCCGTTAAGTCACAACAAAAATATTCTTTGAAAAATTTGACAAAACATTTTATCATTCTGGATAAAACATCAGGAGGATATTTACATTCTAAAATTTATACATACACTACATTTATATAAAGAAAAATTGATAACAAGGTAATCCAAGTAGAAGGAGAGATTTATTGAGAAGCAAACCCGTCACTATAACGTTTCAGTTCTAATGAACCATCATCAGAACTATAAGAGATGATATACATTCACTACAGAAAAAAAGTTTTAGCATTTCTTAAAAAGTACCTTAAAATGAGACAATTTCAATATCTACAGTTTATTTGTTTTATTTTCCAGGGTTTTATTAAAATGTAGTGAAAATTTGGGCTACAAAATGGTTAAGATGAAAACAGAAGAAAGTTAAAATCAGGAAAAACATGAACACACTGGAATTTTATTATTATATTACAGTTGCAAACAATTGTTCTCTTTGTGGTTAAATAACATTATACAAAATAAACAAATAGTCCACTTAACTGAAGTCCTTACGTTGTATATAAAAAAGTTTAATGTATTTCATACTGCTTCGGGTCACTGCTGGAGTTTTAGCAGAGACTATTTTAATGTCTACTCGTTATCAAGCATAGTAGCAGAAAGAGGGCTAGACATGTCTTCGATATCTGGGGCCAACATCTTAGAAGCCAGCAATTGGTTAATTTGAAAAGACATACCAACCAATTATATGGTGTCATACATGTCTTTTAGAGAGAGGGCTCAACCACAGGAGACAACCTACTTACCTTAGTCATATATATTTTTATACTTTCTTCTCACATGCACTTTACTCTTACAATGAAAAAGTTCAAATTTTGACTTATTTGTCCACAATATATTTTGCTGAATTTTGAATATTTTGTACGAGAATCATATTTTCAGATTACCAAACTTTTCAACAAAGTTAAATGTTAATACAGGCTCTGAATGTTAACTAAGTACTGACTAGTGGGGTAACACTGGTTTCTATTTACAAGAACAATCATTTTAGTCAAGACATAGCTGTCACTGTTTGAAGAAAAAAAAAATGATTGCACAATTACAACAGTATTTTTCATAAGATTTTTAGTCTATTTTTTTATTTTAAAATGACAAAATCAAAGCAGCTGCACATTGTAATCTTATTCTAAGAAGGCTACTCTCAAAGACAAATTGCCCAGAAGTTAAAGATGTCTCAACATGTGTTGCAATATTCATTACAAAAGGTAGTTAGAAACTGGTGCAAATGTTGATAGACAAAAAGTTGGAGCACCAAAAGTAACAACTGCTGCTGAAGTTGTAGGCTAGTTGTTTGTTTGGGTTTATGGCATATCAACCTTTGTAGGTTATTTAATGCTAAATCTATTTTTATGAAAATAGATCTATTTCAAACAATTCAGTTTAGGATTAGTACGCAGTTTAAATGTAAGTACAGTTTAATTGTGAAAAACATTTCTATTTCAAGCTATTTAGTTTAGTCAAGCAGTTCTAATTCAGTTAATTTAGTTTAGTATAAGTACAGGTTTTGTTTACACACAGTTAAAAGGTCAAAACAGTTCTATATCAAACAAATCAGTTTAGTTTCAATGTCAAAAAACAGTTCAATTTTAAATAATTCAGTTTAGCATAAACATGCATTTTAAATGCAAGTATGGTTTAATTTTCAAAAACATTTCTATTTCAAGCTATTTAGTTTAGTCAAACAATTCGGTTTAGCATAAGTATGCCATTAGTTCTATTTAACCCATAGATAGGGCCCTTATCAGGTGCTACCACGCCAGACTAGAGTGGACCTGGAAGCAATGGCAATGATGGGGTACTCTGTATTCCCCAAAGCTCCAGCATTACTAGAACCTCACCATCAGATTGTTTAGTGTCATATCCAGGACACTCATTGGGGTGGGGTCTTATTCCTCGGCAGAGGTGCAGTTGGTTTATTCTACAGCCCCAGCCGACTAGGTAACACACAGAATTAAATGTCTAAACAGTTTTATTTCAGATAATTCAATTTAGTATAAGTACACAGTTTAGATATCAAAACAGTTTTGTTTTGAGCAATTCAGTTTAGCATAAGTAAGCAGTTTAAATGTCAAAACAGTTCTATTTGAAACAATTCAGTTTAGCATAAATACACAGTTTACATGCAAAAATCAGTATAGTGAGGTGCAGTCAGTGTATTTTACAGCCCAAGCTGACTGATAAACACTTGATCATTGAGAGAAAAAGACATAGAAGGAAAAATACTCCAGAGTTGATAGATGAACTTAATTTCTGTTGACAGGAATTAATGTTGGTCTCAACCTTGAAAAATTAACTTAGATCAGTGATACCCGAGGGATGCATAGTCATCAGAAACTAATTAAGGAAGGTGAAGAGTAGAAGAGACTTATGGGCTAAAAAGCATAAGAACTGGACATTGAAAGAGTGGCAAAATGTATTGTGGGCAGATGAGTTCATATTTGAAGACCGTGTTTTGTATGGGAGAAGAAAGCCAGGAAAAAGACTAAAGGATGAATGTGTGCTTCCAAAAGTTAAGGGTGAGGGTGTTTGATGAGGAGAAAGGGCTGGAGATTTTATTGAAGTCAAAGGAATCATAAAAAAAGAAAAATATACATTTGTAACATATTGACCTTCGACCCAGCTGTCAATCAAGAAACAGGTGCATCTGGTCGAAGATATCGGGGTATCACCTTGACCTGTGGATGGGTTGAATTTGGTGCAATTGTGATGCCCACAAGAAGCAGGTGGGCATCAAACAATTATATAAACAGGTGCCACAGACGGTTTGAGTTAGTTGGAGTTTGAGTTGCAGTTAGAGTTCGAGTTGCAGTTCAAGGCAGTGAGAACCAGCTCCAGACAGAGGGCTTGTGGCCCTCAGTGACCACTGGTTGAGCTGCCCAGCAGAATGAGGACGAAGTCCTGCTATAGTCAGAGGAACTTGGGGTCAATATGTTGCAGTCTGTTCAGTCTCCAGCTCACCTCTCACACATAACCAATATCAACCCTTTCGAGAATAAAGTGTGAGAGGTATATTTTTCTAAAGAAGTGTGTTTGTTCGTCATTATTGTTGATTATGTTTCCGCATATATATGTATACGTATAGTTGTATCACGGCTATACAACACATTCAGTTTTGTAAAGACATGCTATACCATCTGGTTTATGCATAATTGGGGGGAAAAAAATATCCTTTATGTTAGACAAAACACTTCTAAATAATGTCAGAAAAATGAACAAAATTTTGGAAATTCTGATTTGTTGCCTCCTGACCTCTCTCCAAATGAATAGGATGGGAGAGTATTGAGAATGAGTTTTTTCAGTGCTCGAAGAATGTTTGGAAAGGTTTGCCATCTACTTTATTTCATAAATTGTTGGAAAGATTTGGTTTGGTGGGGTTTTGTGGCATATCAACCATTGTAAGGACGAACTCATCAGTGATGTACTCCTATGGAGCCCGCATATGGCCAAGCAAAAGCAGGATGACCAGCTCGAACATACATACAGCAGTTATGTGAGGATATGGGATGTAGCCCTGAAGACCTGCCAGAAGCGATGAATGATAGGGAGAAGTGGCGAGAGAGGGTCAGGGATATCTGTGCTAGCGGCACGACATGATGATGAAGTAGTAATTTCATGCCAAATCCTATTTATACATATATATTAAATATATAAGATTAGCTTTGGTTGGGTTTTATGGCATATCAACCATAGAAAGTTATTTAATGCCAAATCATATATATATATATATATATATATATAAAATTATTATTTGTAAACACATCTTGTTGATACACTTTTGAACGAGCCTGAGCTCATTCTTTTGTATATAGTTAAATGGTTTTAAGTATTTCTACCTAACACAAATTATTCTATTTACTATTAATCATTTTCACACAGTGAACTAGTTTCAAGTATTGCTATATAACCGTAACAATGTAACATCACTCATCATTTGTTTGCACACCTTGAAGTGGTTACAAGTATTTCTATTTAACACTAATTATTCAATTGAACATTACTCATTCATTTGCAAACAATTAAATGGTTCCAAGTATAAGCAATGTATCACTAACAATTCAATTATACATCAATCATTAGCTTACACACAGTTCTATTTCTAACAATTCAATTTAGCATAAGTCAACTGGTTGCACAAAGTTTAAATGTTAAACAGTTCTATCTGACCCTTAAATAGGACCCTATCAGGTGCTACCTCTCTGGGGCTGAGTGGAACTTTGAGTAATTGCAACAAAGGAGTATGCGACTTTCCCCAAAGCACCAGCATTTCTAGAGGCTCACCATCAGATTGTTTAATGTCAGATTCAAGACATTCATTGGAGGAGTTACCCCTCTGCAGAGATGCAGTCAGTGTATTCTCCAGCCCCAGCCTATCCTCTATTTGGCCTGATGATGTGTTTAACCAAAGCCAGTATAGACCGATACATGACAGATATGCAAGTTGGTGAAACTTTACTTTGAAGTGATACAAAAATATCTAATTTTAAATGGGTTTTTAAGAAATGCATCATCTTGGCCCAAAACTTTTAACTCATGTATAAACATGTAAGATACACAAAAATTAATGAAAAATATTTTTATTTCTAGTTAATTTTTTTTTTAAAGAGAGGTGCTCTTAGCATAATGGTTATCATCAGGATTGGAATCAGTTATTAAAGTTCAATTCATAGAAAAGGCAGTATTGCATTTTTCTTGATAAAATCAGTTGTCAGAATTTCTGAGACAAGGTTTGATGATTTTTATCATTCAGGGTTTTCAAGCAGGACATATAGCATAACGATTATAGGTGTTGGTTTCCTAAATCTTCTAAGAGACAATCATCAGGAGATTGCAGGTTCAATCCTGACAGCAGGCGAGTAACAATATAGGAATACTTAACACTTGTACCAGATTATGGTAAATGGAATCAGAGCAAGCATCCTAAATGGATTAAATAAAGGACATGCTTTGAAGTTGCGTGTAGGCTCCCGAGTTCAACAAGAAACACCTGAAGAAGGCCAGGAGACATATTGGCCTAAATGTTGCTTTGTAACTTCAGTTTGGTTTGATTTTATGGCATATCAACCATTGTGGGTTATTTAATGCCAAATCCATTTAATTGTCAAAAACACTTCTATTTCAAGCTATTCAGTTTAGTCAAACAGTTCTAATTCAGATAATTCAGTTTAATATAAGTATAATATTTGTTTACATACATTTAAATGTCAAAACAATCAAGTTTAACATAACTACACAGTTTAGTTCTATTTGACCCATAGATAGGGCCCTATCAGGTGCTACCACTGCAAGCCAGAGTGGACCTGCAAGTGATGGCAATGAAGGGGTACTCCTCATTTCTAAAAGCTCTGTCATTATTGGATTTGCTCGGTTGTTTTGGTTTTATGGCATATCAACCTTTGTAGGTTATTTAATGCCAAATCCACTTTTATACAAATAATCAGTTCTATTTCAAACAATTCAGTTTAGCATGAGTAAACAGTTTAATTGTTGAAAACATTTCTATTTCAATCAACTCAGTTTATTCAAACAGTTCTAGTTCAGCAAATTCAGTTTAGTATAAGCATAGATTTTGTTTACACATAGTTAAATATCAAAACAGTTCCATATTAAACAATTCAGTTTAGCATAAGTACGCAGTTTAAAACTAAGTACACAATTTGTCAAAAACATTTCTATTTCAAACAATTCAGTTTAGCATAAATATGCAGTTTACTTCTATTTAACCCATAGACAGTGTGGACCTGTTATAATGGCAATGAATGGGTGTTCCGCATTCCCCAAAGCCCTAGCATTACTGGAACCTCACTATCAGATTGTTTAGTATCGTATTCAAGCCACTAGTTGGTGGGGGGTCTTACTCTACGGCCAAAAAGTGTATTCCACAGCCCCAGCCAACTGGGCAATTGTAACTTTAGGGCAGAATAGATAATCCATATATTTTATAATGCAGCAGAAAATACGTTCTGACAATATCAAGTAAAATGTTAAAGAATTACATGGTCAAATTTGAGTGGTTAGGGAAGATCCTGACTATTGTCTATTAGTCATGTCTCATGTAAAAAGTCGAGCAAACTAAGGTCTTTATCATTGGTTTGGTAACCAATCATGAAGGAAACATCAAACCAACTTTACTTCACTTTAGCCCAGTCAGCTGGTGGGGGGCTATAGAATATGCCGGCTGCAGCTCTGTACAGAGATAAGGTATCCTGTATATGACACTAAACAATCTGATGGTGATGCTGGAGCTTTAGGAAATGCAGAGTAACCCTTCATTGCCATTACTCCAGGTCCACTCTGGTCCAGAGGGGTAGCACCTGATAGGGTTCATCTCAGTCAGCAAGAGCAGTAGAGTACACAGACTACAGCTCCGCACAGAGATAAGACCTCCTTCCCAATGAGTGTCCTGCATATGACATAAAATCTGATGGTGAGGCTACAGTCTTGGAGCTCTGGAGAATGTGACGTCACCCTTCATTGCTATTACTTCCAGGTTCACTCCCAGAGTGATAGCATCTGAAGGGGTCCTATCAATGGGTCTAATAGAATTGTTTGACATTTAAACTCTGTGCAAACAAATCACTTACATTAAAATCAAACTGTTAGAAATATTCCTCTATGACTATTAAACTGTGTGTAAACAAATGACTGATGTTTAATTTAATTGTTAGCAATAGATAGCATTTAACTGTTTTCAAATGTATAAGTAATGTTGATATTTTGTCAGGTTAACAAAGTTGGACTCACAGTAACAATATTACAAATAAAAGAGGAATGAAAAAAAAACAAAAAAAAAAACAAAAACAGGGAGATCCTTATTTAAAATTCAAGGTTGTTTATTTTAACTAAAAAAGTGAGTTAGTACTACACAGTTGCATAAGGGTTCTTGTGCATATAAAATTAGTAAAAATACAAAAATTGAAATATAAAAGATAAGAAAAAAAAAAACAAACGATTCACCAACTGGTTTGTTGAAGTACAAAAACAGGGAAAGGAGTTTCTAATTCTTTCCTGCTAAAACAAAGTTCAACACATGTATCTTTTTTTTTCTTCTTGGATGACAAAATCTCTAAAACTGTTCTTTTATCAATAAGAGTCGCTCTTCCCTTTTTTCTTTATATGAGATATCAAAATTTTCACATTTCTGGAGAGAAAGTGGCTTTTTTTTCCCCTTGCTTGTCCGTTTCTTTAACATTCAGGGCAGAAAATGGCGATAGAGCATCCGAGAGAAAAGAGTTGTTTTTTTCCTTTAATTTGAGAGAAAATTCCTCTTAATACAGGGTTTTACGGATGAAACCGGCTATTTTGGTTTGTTTCTTCCCTTTTTATCAAGCTAACTTTGAATTTTTTTAAGGAATCCTAAATAAAACATTAAATCCTTCACATGGATTTTCATTTAACTTTAAACACTTTTACTCAACCCCTTTTTAAGGCTTTGAGGAGTCAAAAAAGATTGACCTTCTTCTAGAGTCTTCTGATTTGAACTAAAAACCGTTAGGCTCAACCAAAATCACCAGGGCTCGCCTGCTGGTACGGGTTCAGTCAAACAAAGGCAGACTTGAGGACGTAAGGCCCCCCGGCTTCGGCTGGGCCATCTCCCTTTAGGCTAGCTGCATCATAGTCAAGCAGGGCTCGATCATCAGCTCGTGCCCGACCTTCCCCTCCCCTAATCCCTACTTTAATCAACCTTCGGGTCATTGACCTTGTGTCAAGTCCTGTCTGGTGGGAGGCAGCGACAAATATATCTGCTGAAATTGCCAGGAGCAGAAGCACCCCACCCCAGAAACTTCAGCCAATCATAGCAAAGCTCATCAGCCACACCCGGATTTTTACTGAATACAAAAGGTCAAACCAGCAAAAAAAAAAAAAAAAAAAAAAAAAAAAGAAGTACATTGTCGGTCCAGAATGGCCCCAAAATGCTGTGGCAGTTCAATAAACCCTACTTCAAATAAAATTTCCAAAAGTAATTCTGAACGAAATTATTATTTGAAAATTTTAACCTTGTGTACTAAATTGAATTATTGGAATTTATAAATCATTTAACAGTTGTAAATGAATGAAAATCGTTGAATAGAATAATTAATTAAATAGCAATAATGTAACCACTTCATTCTGTAAACTGATTAATATTGAATGGAATTATAAATGTTAGACAGAAATTGAAACCATCTAACTGTATAGAAACAATAGCAATACCAGTGTGCCAACAAATCAGTTGTTCCAACTTATTTTAAAAAAATAAAATTACCAGCAAATTATTCACTTACAAATCATTTATGTATATAGATTTAAATGGTGTGCAAACATAACTACAGTTAAATTGTTACTGTTACATAGCAATACGCGAAACCATGTAAAAATTACCTCAGGCTCGTATAAAAATATTATTTACAAAATGTGTTTACAAGTCATAGAGCTAATATAAAAAAGAGGATTTGGCATTCTACATGTAGTAGAAGGACTGTTTAAGACCGTATTTATTTTCTAATAGTTCTCACATTTTAGAATAGTTTTAAGTAAAGCAAACATCATAAGTTCTAAAAAGGAGGTTTTTTTTTTCGGTCACGTCACCTCCGAGAACTCCACGACGAAAGTAATAGTGAGGATTAAACCAAAACTATCACTGACAAAAAAAAAACACACAATCCACAAATGAGTGATTAAAAACATCCTTACCTGGAAAGGTTGGTTAAAGAAAAAAAAAAACCTAACCAATTCGAGGTGAAAGGTTTTTCGTCCCATGTGTTTTTTTAACGCTGTTTATAGATACATAAATAGCCAGGGTCGGTTCAGTTCGAAATTCTGTGTGGGCTCCCGAATTCGACAATGAAACAACTGCTGACCTTGGAAATATTAAGATGAGGACATTAGTCCGAATATATCAGTGGTAAAAATTATCGAACTTCCTCTAAGAAATTTAGGCAAATAAAATTATTGATATAATTTAATTGTTTGCATACAGGCAAAATTAAAGTATTTGATGTAAGACACAAAAACAGATTTTAAACACCACGTTCAACAATTAAAGATTTCTTTGTTGATACTGAATAAATAGGTGAAATGAAAGTTGACTTACCTCTTCTCATAGGAACGATTCAGGGAAAGTATGCACAAAAAAATAATCTTTATACTGTAAGCAGTACTCGATTTGGATGAGTCAAAATGTTATTCATTTTTAATGGTCAATAGAGAATAAACCAATTTTAATTCACATCTTATACAAATACGCCCAGTTAGATTCGTTACAACGACGCGTGCGTGGTAAGTAATGATGGCGTCGCTTCCGTTTCCTCAGCTTCTCGATATAGGTCATTTAAAAAAAAATAAAGAGTAGACTTGAAATGATTTTCTCCCAGCTCTGGCTTGGGATACACTTCGGTCGGCCGTGTTGGTCGCTACACGGATCTGGTCGGGTATGTCCTGGTTCCAGTGGCAGTCAGTCGAGGTGCACCTCAACCGGCATGCTCGAACTTCAGGGGGCAGTAACCCCAGGTTCTAATTCTCCTTGGAGGGGATAGGTTTATCGCCTGGCGCCTGAGGCGCTCCACATTAGGGGAACGCTGACAGGGCCCGAGGCATTTTTGGAGCCACCGGGCGTGTCTTGGCTAAGAACGACAAATACCGACTTGAAATAATTTTATTCTATTTTACTGTAGGAAAAAGACAAAATGGATTACGTAGAAAAGGTAGAAAGACAACCGTTTTGGTGGAAGGAGTACTTTTTAAAAAGTGAAACGTTTTAATGGAAGAAGTAGTTTGAAAAAATTAAACTCTTTTACAGTTTTTTCTTTAACATTTATACGCTGAATGCTGTAACGAGCCACACCAAACCAAAGAAATGAAGAGAAGGCATTCAATAGTATAACATACAATTTCTTGACGCAACATGTAAACAAATGAGGAATTAATACAAGGTATATATATTGGGCGTTCCATATTCTAGCCTTGTGCCTGATCAAAGCAAAATTCCATGAATAATTATATATACAGGATAATTTTACGTGTACTTAGACGTGATGTTGTTGCGGAGCCGATAAGCACATCGACCCCGCAAATGAGTTATACGGTTAAACGTGTGAATGAGAACAGCCAAAACACAATGAAGGGACAAAGGCGAGGTAACAATTATAACAAGTGACAATTTATTTGTCGTATTTACAAGCGTGTATGTAAATGTCCGTGGCGGTTGTATGTAGTCTTCAGCTAGGATGGGTTACGTCGTTAGCTGGTATAGTCGCGTTGTAGATGTTCGCAGCTGGACGTTCGACGAGGGTAGCCGGCGTAGGTCGAGTCGTGGAGATACAGCTGGATGTTTGATGCTGGTAAGCTGAGATTCGGTCAGGTCGTTGGATACCGTTGAATAGTCGTCGCGGGCAGCTGAGGTCGGTCGAGGTTGGTAGATCGTTATTCCCGGTTATGACGGTATGTTGGGTTAACCAAGGGTGTGTCGATCCGGTTGCTGGCTCGTACGACGGGTCGTACGTGAGCCAGGTGTTGCAGTGGTAGAAACAGTCCGTAGCAGTGAGTCGTTACGTGGACTGCGTTGTACCTTGCAGGAGCGTCGAGGTCGAGTTCGGTTATGGCAGCTTGGTCATGTAGTGTCGGACGAGCTAGTGACTAAGACTGAGCCGTTTCTCAGTGTTATGGACCAAGTGAAAGGTCTGAGACCGAGGTTAAGGTTTGCCGTGCTTTAGTACGGGCGAGATCGAGCGAACGAGTCGAGGAAAAGGCTAGGGCTTTGTCGTGCCCCCTAGCCGTGTGGACGTATCGGACGGGAGCGAGAGCTTTGCCGTGTCAAAGCCGTGCGGACGATGGCTATGGCTGGGTCGCGCCAAAGCCGTGCGGACGATGACTATGGCTGGTTCTCGCCAAAGCCGTGCGGACGATGACTATGGCTGTGTCGCGCCAAAGCCGTGCGGACGATGACTATGGCTGGGTCGCGCCAAAGCCGTGTGGACGATGACTATGGCTAGGTCGCGCCAAAGCCGTGCGGACGAGCGGACAGGCCAGGAGGGTGAGGCTAAGATGGGCGCTATCTTAGCGATGCGCAGATATCGAAGCGGTAGCTAAAGGCTGGACCGTGCCATTAGCACTGCGCAGCTTATCGGAGTATCGGAACCGAGCGAGGGTTAAGACCGGCTGGTCTTAGAATCCGTCTTCGTGTTTGCCTCCAGGCCGTCTATTTCGACTGGTCATTACTGACCGCCAGAGATGCTCTGACCCGCAGACAGTAACCTCTTATGGTCCTAAAAAGGACCTTTGTGCATACCTATGTAGGTGGAAGAACGGCAGATCTACCACGAGAAGTGGGACCAACGCCGGAAGGTAAGGTGAATGCGACCGCACAAAGGATTCCTCCTTAAATGAGCTTTGCCAAGTGCGTGCCGACGAGCGTTGAAAAAGGGCTTGCTGATATTACGAAGGTGCTGTGACACACAGCTCCAGCCGCGTGAATATAAAATTCTTTGATAAAAAATGAGTGTAGCCATTAAGTATTTTTTTTACCTACTATAAGCTGGCGACGACTATTATTTCCAGTTTTATCACGTTACTTTTGGCCGAACTGCTTTGTAAATATTGTTAATTTTAATTAATCCTTTTCTTTTAGCTGTCACGAGATGTTACGGTTGTTAGAAAGAAAAAGGGCTTAGTCAGTTCCGGCCGTACCCGGATATAATTGTCCTACAGTGGGCGTGTAACTTGATCCGTTTATGTTTATCGGCAGGTCGCGGCAATGTGTTTTTGTAACAGATCTTTAAGTCTCAAAATGTGTGATGTGTTTGTAGTAGAAAGAATTTTAAATCATTATTCAGTGGCGGGAATTGTTTTGGTCGTTGAAGTTTCGAATTTATATATTTCTTCCATTGAGAATGACTGATGCCATTCTGTCCGGGTCATCTCCCCGGGCAACATAAAAGGCCGCGCTAACCATTCACGCCCCCTCTTCGCTTCCTCACTTGCGAGCAGCAGGACAGACCAGTCAACATGAGAGTGTACATTTTCTCTTTCTCACATACTTTTCGAGTAGGACAGACCTGTCCTCTCTTTCTCTTTAAAACCAGCAGCAGACTGCATCACCATGAGGAGAGCACATCTAATTTATGAACAGTTGGTTCCTAAGAATTCATTCTATATCAACCCTCCTAGACCAACGGCTCCCAGAAGCATTAGATTGGATGTTTTATTCTGCCTCTGACATCAACATTTCAATTCCTGCTCTGTTTTCAGTAACTCGTCTTTTGTCTTAACTACAGCGACTCGATTCCTGCTCTGACATTCAGCTACTTTATTCCTTTTCAATTCTACAACTGTTTCCTTCTCCCTGCAAATTACAGCACGGGGGTCTTTTTGTCTCAAGCTGTTATTAAAATTTCCAAATTGAAAACTATCAATATCTTTGTCAACTCATTTGTTCTTCCTTTTAATATAACAAGAGGCAACAAAAGTCTACAACCTCAACTGCCAGTTTTGTATAAATGGTAATATTTTCTGCCCTCGTGTTATATGTTAATGTGTTGTATAGCCACATAATACATATACATCTGCATGCAGAATCCTAACAACGTCACAATAAAGACGAGCGACACAGTTCTTAGAAAAATATACCTCTCGCTTTATTTAAAATATTTCCATAAGATAAGCCAGGTTTATTACTAAAACTTTCTCAATAGCTGACGAGTACTCTTCTTTTTTTTTCTTGCACAAAATATTCCGGGTGTTCTTTCCTAAACAACCCAAACTTTTATCAATTTGGCCAACAACATTTCCCAATTCAAAACAATTCCAAATCCGAGTCTGCGAATTTTCCGCTACACATGATTCCGTCAAAATTCTGCGCATATCTTAATTATCTCCAAAACCCTGTTTCAAAATTCAATAATAACCTTCTCAAAACCAAAAATCGAACCCCATTCCAGGGGAAATTCCACTAACCAGTCAGTACTACAATACCAAAGGATTCTCTAATCCATTCTTTGGGGAATTTACAAAATATCCAGTGCGACAAATTTTCTCGAATATTCTCAACCCCTCCCCGGGGGAAACATTCACAAAACATGGTATGGCTTCTACCAGTACCCAAAATCGATTATCCCAACTTCACAAATATGCAAAAGTATATGCGCATTCTTCAGACAAACCACCGATGTGCAAAATTCCAGATCTTGGACAAAAATTCTAATTTCCAATTACTATTTTGCTCAGACCATTGACAAATTACTACAACATTTTACTCACAAAAACCCCGTTTACCATAAAATTTCATTCATGAAAATTGTTTACTTATAGTAATTCATTCATAAAAATTTAAAACTTAAAAGTTTACATCATGGCTGTCAATCATTTTCAAAGTCGGAACCATTTTTTTTTCTTTTCTTTTCACAGCCACCTGATTGTATGTGTCCCTTACTCTCTTTCTTTTTCTCTCCCTCACTGCTATACAATATTACACATAGCAGTAATTGTCATTTTTCTATGCTTAGGGCTCAATTTTTTTTTTTTTTTTTTTTTTAAGTTATCTCCAATTTCATCCTTCTAGAAAGGCCCTTGTCATTAAAACTCATGCTTTCACCATTATAATCAATTTAAATTCTTTTCACGAACCCAAATTATTAATCGACAGCAGAGGCAAAATTATTTGAACGAGCAATTTACTTACAGTCTCTTAGGCGTTTCTCTTTCTTTTTCTTTTTTTTTTTTTTTGTTGCTGGTCTGTTCTTGTTTTTTCTCTTTTTTCTTCTTTCCATCCAGCATGGTGCAGTTTTTCCTTTGTTCTTTGTTTTCTTTTTTCTGTTCTTTGTCGTTGGTCTATTCCTTTTTTCTTCTTTTTTCGCTGGTATTTTTCTAAATTTCCCCTCGCTCGCCTCCCAAGTGCCGTATTCTTTCTGTCTTTGGCCGCTTCGGGGATCGTCTACCCAGGCTCGAAACCATGCCATGAACGACATGCCTGGCTTAAGGCACCAAATCGTATTATGTTGTATAGTCACATAATACATATACATCTGCATGCAGAATCATCACAACGACACAATAAATACGAGCGACACAGTTCTTAGAAAAATATACCTCTCACTTTATTTGAAAGGGTTGTGTGTGAGAAGTAGTTGGAGACCGAAAAGAACTGCAACATATTGACCCCTACTCTATTGGCCATAACCGCGTTTCTTTCCCGTTCTCCCAGGCTGCTCAACCGGGGGCCTGGGGGCCCAGCCTCTCTGGGACATGTTCCTCAATCCAGCATCTTCTCTCCAACTCGTCTGATCTCCAATTGATTGAATTTCCTGTGCACTGAGTTATATAATAGTTCAACACCCACCTTCTTCTTGTGGGCGTTACAAATTGCACTCATTAAACCCGTCCACGGTCAAGGTTATATTCTGATATTCCTCGACCGGATGCACCCGTTATTTACACAGGTGCATTTCCTATCTTGACAGCCCGGTCGGGTCGTAGGTCAATATACAACAAATGTCCCTTACCCAAGCTCATTATCTCTCTTGTCTCTTTGAGAGTTCTCCTCGTGTGTTTTGGGGTCTTTTGTCACTTGGCCTGGTTTAGGCGGCAAACATGCGTCAGCGGCTGCTGGTGTGTTACCACAACATTAAAATGTAAATATCCCTTTTTCATCTCTAAATACACATGAACAATAAAAAATGAAAATTGATTGCCGAATAGTAAATATACAAAACACTTTTCAGTGAGCAGCAAAATCAAATTCACAACGAAGAAAACGATGGTTTTTCGTTTTTGATTTTTTAAGTAAGATTTTTGTCAAGAATTGTTATATAAAAATTATATGAAAATGAAGTGGGGGTCAAAAATAAAGTCCAGCGCAAACAAGTTCACTCGTCACTTCCCTCTTATTTCTTCTTTCCTTCTTGTATTACCACGAACGGAATTCACTCCACACGGCTTTGTCGTCGCATTTCATCTCGTCTCCGACCGACTCGGCACCTGTTTTTATGCAGCCAGGGACGGTTGCTAAATTTGCACAATCGTCCTCTAGCATTGGTCAACCTTCGTAATCAAATGAACCCAAATTTACGTCTGCTATTCTGCTTCCATATACAACACGCTACTCGTTGTCTCTTCGAACAGCGGAGACTGATGGGTTCACCAGAGGTAGCTAGCTGCCCGTTCTGCCTTTCAATTCCTCTACAAGAAAATACATCGTTCACACAAGTAGTAAACTGGTTAGGTCTGTCATATATATGACAACGAGGTTACACACGCGTATTGTAAAAATTCTCTCGCTGAGAGAAGAAAAATGGTTTGCTATCCTAACTATAGAGTAGCGGATTGTAAAGTATTTGTTTGGTTCTCCCGCCTGCAGGGTGGCAGAAAGAGACTGGGTTGTTCTTATTGGCATCATATTAGCCGAAACAGTGGACTTACTGCTACTATTGTGGTAAGGGAAGAGTCAAGGGTTCTATTTTGGAAGTGGGAGAAGGAAGTAAAATTTCGCTCTCTTTCTTCGGTAACCTTTAGTAGGGTGAAGATGTAACAGATATAGCTCGTGTGTGGAGAAGGTTATTATTTTTTATTGCCTGGCAGAGAAACGAAGTTTCTGAAAAATACAGGCCTGGGGATTTTGAGAAGAAATTCACTTCTATGGTCAAGCTGAAAGATGAGTAATTCACTGAAACAAGCGGACAAGAAGTTGCCAGTTTGTTTCGTCGCTATCTCGAGGAAAAACAAACCAGAATAATTCAGGTCTAAAGGATCCGTTGATACTGAACAGAAAGAAAGACAGAAAAAGGAAAAGAGAAAGAAAGAAAGAAAACAACATGAAAGGAAAAAAAGAAAAGAATAAAGAAACGAAAGAAAAAAGAATAAGACATCGACAACTAAACTACAAACTTTCTCCACAGACAAAGGATGAAAAAGAAAGTAAGTAAAACGATAAGTGTAAAGAAACTAAAGAGAAGCAGAAGAGGTTACTGGATAAATAACAAACTTTCCTCATAGACATCATGGACCAAGAAGATTTTGGCTTTCTCTTACTAGGAGAGAAAGAAAAAAGGAAGCGGTTTCAGTCGCTTACAGGGAAGTAAGATGCATGTAATTTTAGATACTACAATAAAAAGTTACCTTAGTTTTAATGAATGTAAGAGATATGTAATTTTTGTTTGTGCTTTTTAATGTTGCTTTTGTTTTATGTTTTGTTAATCAATTAATTCTTGCATAGGGACTGGTATAAAACCCACTACCAGTAGTCTGTTTTTGTCCACTTTATAGAATAAAACATTTTAAACTTGTGTAATAAGTGTCTCATTTGTTTTCAGCTCCGACTTGTTTATCTTTAGCATTGGACCTTTACATCCAGTAGTTTTTCAGGGTTTCTTTTTTGTTTTGTCAATTTGTTTTTAAAGTCGCTTTTTAGTAACGACCATAAAAATTTCGACAATATTTGTTTTATCTCCGTCTTCTCTTTCAGCACATATATAAATGTTGAGGAAAATAAAGCAATAATCCTTAGTTTAAATTGCGATATTGATGGCCATTTTATGTGACGTAGTATAATCTTTTTAAGGGGCCACAAAAGATTTGGTTGGTTACTTATTTAGTTTAGTTTGGTTGGTTTGGGCGTTTAGATATCTGACTCCATTAGTTTTCTTCTTTACCCCATCATAATTTGTTGGCTTCTGTGTCTGTGAAGGCTGCTAAGGAATTACTGAAGAAAGGGTGAAAAGAAACTAAGATACCTTAAATTTCAACTTTATTTTTTGGGCTCCACAACCATTCTGTGGCTCTGGTGTTTGATAAGTTCAAATTCAGTGCTTTTTATTATGCTTGTTTTGGCTCGCTAGCAGCAAGTACAATCCACATGCGAAGCCCCAGAACTTGCCAAACAGGTGTGTAACCTTTTTAGCGTTTCGGGAAATTATTAATTTCCCTAACACTATATTTTTTAGGCACACAAATGAATAACAAAACTTCTTTTAACAACACAACAAAGTACGGTTTATTAGTAGCAGGCGTGAAGGAATGAGAGTGAGAAAGTGTCTCTTTTGCGTCGCTGGTCTGTATGCTGGTCCTTGGTTCGTAGGAAGCGTGTTTAAAGCTAGCAGTGAGCGAAGTGTTCCAAGTGGAATCAGTGCAGTCATGTGTGAGAGATATGTTTCTTCTGCTAGCTCCAGACTCTCTCTGACGTTGTCCGTTCTACAGATAACGGACCAGAAAAATAGTTCCTGAGAGGGAGAAGGAATCAATGCGCTCTGCCAGTTGATTGGTCAGTGAGTGACGGATTCTTTTAACAGGGGCATTGATTCGCGAAAGGAAATAGATCTGTGGCTGCTACACCTTGTTAGCAGTTGAGTGGGAAAACGTCCTCTCAGTCTATGGGGTAACGCTGAAGTGAGGTTGATTTTCTCTTTTTCGCAGGGACGGTTCCTTGTGTTATATAATTGCAGAATGATTTTTTTATATTATCATTTTTCCTTGGTTATATCTTATCTTTCGGTTTAGTTAGGCTTAGAACTATTCGGCTTAGTGCACGGGTAGGGGCACACATTGAGTGCAGGTGTTCACGCTCGCGCAGGGAGGATGTGACAATCACAGATGTCCTAATAAAAACCCTGGATAGTAAATGGAACTGGGGATGTGAATGACGTCATGCCTGGAAGCGATGGGCTGAGGATTTTGGGTGATTTTTGAAAAAAAAACAGTGAGTTAAGATTTGAACCTCAACAAAGCAAGATGATTTTCGAATCTGAGCGAGGTCAGGCCAGTTGGGTCTACGGGATGCGCCGCACATGGTGGGGTCAGATGGAACAGTCAACATATTAGAAATTGTGTCTCTTTCTCCTCGTGTTGAAAAGCTAAAAGTCAAGAAGGTAATAAAAGTTTCGTACCTGAACTAAAGGAAGCCGTCAGTATTTCGAGTGTTTCGGGATTCCTATGCATGTGAACGTTTCACGTATCGGTATATTTTACATATTCGTATCTTGGTCCTATTTGACTATGTTACACTTGTCCAGGCAAGGTTCACCCCACTTCCTGTCAGGGTCTTCTGGGAATTTTTGCACTTCTTGATCTTATTTTATAATATTTATTTTTATTTTTCTAGTCACTGCAGTTTATTTGAAAACATTAATATTTTATGGAGGTCTTTATTTTTTTCTGAAATCAAGTTAGTAGCAAATATGAAACAGAAAGATATACAACAAGATACGTATTTAAATGAATAAAAAAGAGTATTTTGAAAAGTTACATTAATATAAATTTATTTTTGTATATTTCTTAAAATGACTTGCTTGGTGTATGTATAGGAAATGATGCAATTTCCTTATCAAAAGAATTTTCTGGAAAAAACGGATCAAAATTGGTGCAAAGATCTCCAACTAATGCCCACGCAGATGTTACAAAAAATAAACAACTAAAAATGGTTTTTAAGGACCAATAGGAGGTCTCTAAAATACGTGTTCTAAGAGTTTTCGAAAGTTAATACACACGCGCAGGATCCACATTAATATTTTATGGAGGTCTTTATTTTTTTCTGAAATCAAGTTTGTAGCAAATATGCAACAGAAAGATATACAACAAGATACGTATTTAAATGAATAAAAATGAGTATTTTGAAAAGTTAGTTTCTTCCAGGCAGCGGTCGTGTTAATACTGCTGTATGGATGCACTACTTAGACGCTAACAAAACAGCTGGTAAAGAAGCTGGACGGCAATTACACAAGAATGTTGCGAGCAATATTGTACAAGTCCTAGCGGCAACACCCCACAAGGCACCAACCATACCGCCACCTGCCTCCCATCACGAAAACTATCCAAATTAGACGAACCAGACATGCAGGATAATGCTGGAGAAGCAGGGACAAGCTCATAAGAGATGTACTCCTATGGACCCCCACATATGGCCGAGCAAAAGCAGGACGACCAGCTCAAACATACATACAGCAGCTGTGTGAGGATGCGGGAGGTAGCTCTGAAGACTTGCCAGAAGCAATGAACGATAGGGAGAAGTACATTGCTTATAGACCGCCTGAAATAAAAGTGTGTAGTAGCTAATGAAAAGGGAGCCTTTGAGTCACTGACTTTTTGTAAGCATAATCTACCGCAAGCTCAGTTGGCAGGACTTTGTGGAATATACTGATTGTATCTCTACAGATGGGTAAGACTCCTCAACGATTGTCCTGGATATGACACTAAATAATCTGATGGAGATATACATGATTTGTTTTCAAGTATTGCTATAGAACAGACACAATTTTATATCAGTCATTTATTTGCAGATTTTAAATGGATATACATATATGTTTTGTAAGTGAATAATTTGAAGGTAAAGTCATTTTTAAATCAGTTACAACAAATTTATTTGGACAATAGTATTGCTATTGTTTCTACACAGTTTAATGGTTTCGATTATTGCTATCTAACACTTATAGATCTATTCAATATTATTCATTTGTTTGCAGACTATAAACTGTTAACAAGTATTTCTATTTAATGCTTATTATTCTATTGAACCGGGCCACTGGCATAATGAGTAGAGTGTTCGCCAATGGTCTGGGAGATTGGGGTTCAATCACAGGTCAGGTCATACCCAAGACTCAAAAAATGGTACTTGATGCTACCTTGCTTAACACTCTGCATTATAAGGTAAGAATCAAAGGTAAAGTGGAGCAATCCAGGGAAAGGAGTAGCGCCCTCCCCTACACCTTGGAGTAGTAGCTATTAAAAGGGAGCCTTCGGGTCATCCTTGACTATGGTTGCCAACTTTACTTTACTTTATTCTATTGAATACTAATCCTTCGTTTGCACAGTCAAATAGTTCCAAGTATTTCTACGTAATACCGATAATTCAGTTTAGGCAAACGGTTAAAGAGTTTCAAGTATTGCTATTTAACACTAATAATTCTACCTAAAATTACTTATTTGTTTGCACACAGTTTAATGATTCCAAGTATTGCTGTGTATTACTAACAATTCAATTAGAAAGTCATTTACTTACGCAGTTTAATGATCAAAGGGTTCTATTTCTAACAATTCAATTTAATATAAGTCATTTGTTTGCATACAGTATAAATATCAAATAGTTCTATTTAATCCATAGATAGGACCCTACCAGGTGCTACCACTCTGAGTTAAATCGAAGCTGGAAGCAATGTATCAGAATGTCTGGGGTATTAGCTGTATGCAGAATTGTCGTTCCTATTTATGAACTTTCCCAAAAGCAGTAGCAAGTACATTCGATAAAAGTTGGCCAATTAGAGACGAGGACTGCATGTATTTAAAATCATTTGCAACTATTCTCAAATAGTAAGATACTTAATTGCTGGTAGAGTTTCTGCTAAGAGGACGTATTTTGGGTTTGGTTTGGTTTGGTTTGGTTTCTTTGTTTAATGGCATATCAATCTTTGTAGGTTATTTAATGCCAAAGCCATTCTCCTAGAAGAACATTAGTGGTGCTATTTAATGCATAGCTGGTAGGATAAAGGGGTTCATACCTTTCCCAAGGGTATTTGCTCGAAAGTGAATGTAATAGCGCGACTGGAGTTTGAACTCGCATACTACGATTCCAAAGTCCATCGCTTTAACCATTACACCACGAGGACACCCCCTCTGTATTTTGGGGATTACCAACACTAGATTCTTTGAAAGAAAGATCAAAATGGTGACACAGATTCTAACACAATGCACCTTTTTCAAGGAAGTCAAGAAGGATGGGTTCTTTTATATTCTACAAAACTGTTGGTATGACCTTCTTTACTGGCTTTTGCAATAGATATTTTCTTTACAAAAGTCAGTGAGTTTCCACTCCATGGATTGTTTTTTTTTTTTTTTAATTCAGGTTCATAGTACCAAAGAAAGAAATCAAGAAAGATTGGGCCCAGATGGTGTCTTTCAAAAAGATAAAAAGCAACACACCAAAGAATTACACTGAGAATTATAGAGACCAGAATTATTATGACTAGAATTTCCAGCAGACGGTGGTTGAAAGAGATTAGTAGGTAGTATGTTGTATTATGAGTGTTTACTTATTGCATATAAGGTTCTGATATAAATTGTCTGATTAAACATTAGATAAGACATGCAATGAGGTTTAGTTGGGTAATTTATATCAGAATTTTAAATAAGCGCTTAATTAACTTTGTGGGACTAAAGTCTCACCAGTTGTCAATTAAAATAGACAAAAATAGAATGTAATAAAATTTGACGCTAAGCTCACATAATAAAAACTAAATTGGAACTAATAAATACCAGAAATAATTGATAAGTTCATAAAAATTAAGTTTTCTTCCAAATATGTGTACAACTTAAGGCTTTGATTGATTACAAAGAAAAGTTGCGGTTTAGAAATTTTAATTTTTTCTGTTCTAAAAAATTAAGACTTCAGAGACTGCAGTTGTTGAAAATGTGAATAATATTGTCGATTGTACATCAGAGAACTGTGTAAATTGTGTGTTTATATATACACATAAGTTATAAAGGTACTAAGAACTACAAACTCGACTGAAGGATCAATTTGTCCATAAAAAGAATGAAAATTTATTTTTATGCAAATAATTTATTTAAATTAACTATATTTCTGTAAATTTTTCATTTGAATAAATTATCCAAACAAATTATTTTTCAGCGAATTATTTATTGAAATAAATTAATGAAACAAACTATTTTTCAATAAATTATTCATTTAAACATTTTTTCTAACAAGTATCAATTCAAATAAATCATTTGAACAAATTATTTTTCTGTGAATTATTTATTTAAACAAATTGTTTAATGAAATTATTTTTCTGTGAATTATTTATTCTAAGGTCAAATAATAAAAAATTAATTAAAATTCTTAAATACCAGAAATAATTGATAAGTTCATAAGAATTAAGTTTTCTTCTAAATCTGTGTATGACTCAAGGCTTTGATTGATTACAAAGAAAAGTTGCAATTTAGAAATTTTAATTTTTTCCGTTCTTAAAAAATTGAGACTTTAGAGACAGCAATTGTTGAAAATATGAATAATATTGCTGATTGTACAATCATTCATGTCAAAGTATCAATTAAAATAATTATAGATTTTAACATGTTAACCCACCTGGAGTTTTACTTTTATACACAGAGGTTAGAGAACAGTGAACATTGTGTGTTTACACATACATATTAGTTATAAAGGTACTAAGAACTACAAACTCTACCAAAATCAATTTGTTCATAAGACAGATGAAAATTTATTTTTCATTTAATTATTCATTTAAACAAATTTGTTTTTCTGGGAATAATTTATTTAGACAAATTGTTTAATGAAATTATTTTTCTTTGAATTATCTATTTAGTTAAATCATATTTTATGTTAATTATTAATTTAGATTAATCATTTAAACATTTTTTCTGTCAATTATCAATTCAAATAAATTATTTGAATAAATCATTTTTCTGTGAATTATCAAATGAAATTATTTTTCAGCAAATTATTTATTTAAATAAATTATTTAAAGAAATGATTTTTTCTGTGAATCATTTAAATAGTTAATTCAAACAATTTTTTTTTCTATAAATAATCTATTTAAATAAACTATTTTTCTGAAAAATATTTATTCAAATTAATTATTTAATCAATTTAATTTTCTGTAAATAATTTTTTGAATAAATTACTTATATTATTTTCTGAAAATTATTCATCTAAATATATTAATCATTTAAATAAACTATTTTTCTGTAAATTTCACTTGATCTGAATTCCCAGCCACCAAGAAATTTATGACAAATCTGTTTAAGCTTGGAGCATAATTTGATTTTGCTGTCATTTTCTTTTTCTTTTTTCCCCTTTCCTTTTGTCCATTTTTTGACTCATTAACACATTTGAATGAAACCTAAAGATACATAATTGTAACATAATTAATCGCCATTATTGTTTGAAATGCAAAAATGCTCTATAAAGCGTCTGAGAATCCCCAGTTTTCATGCATCAATACAAAGAAGCTTAAATTCATCAATGCATATATATACACACACACACACATATATATATCTACATCACCCTCCACAGGAGCAGAATGTGACATAAGATCAATTTAAAACAGAGTTTAAAGATTTGAATTCAGAGTTTTCTAGACTGGTTGTTAAATCAAGGTTAAAGAACTCAATCTACAGACAACTTACCCATAGCTGGAAGGGGAATAGTTGGATTCATACCATTCCCAAGGACATTAGCCCTATGTGAAATGCAAACGGCTTTTTGCAGTATTTGAATTTGGATTGTCATGTCTACTAACAAAGACTGCATTTGAATGAAACTTAAACATACATAATTGTATCATAATTAATTACCATTATTCTTTGAAATAAAAATGTGATGACGCTCCGATTTTTCTACAACTACATCTTTATATGCTTTATAAAAAGTTAAGCTGGCAACCTTAGTAAAAGGTGACCTGGAAAAGACTCATTTTCAATAGCTACTACACCAAGATGTCGGGGAGGGCGCTACTCAATTCCCTGGATTGCTCCACTTTACCCTGGATACTTACCTTATAATTCTGAGTGTTAAGCAAGGCAGCATCAAGAACCATTTTTTGAGTTTTTGGTATGACTCGACCTGGGATTAAAACCTGGTCTCTCGGAGAATATTCTACTCATTAGGCCGATAGCCCGGGTCTGAAAATCCCCAGTCTTCATGCATCAATACACATCAGCCTAAATTCATCTGTATATATCTACCTCCCTCTCCACACGAGCAAGATGTAACACAAAGTCAATTCTGAACAGAGTTTAAAGATTTGAATTCAGAGTTTTCTAGACTGGTTGTTATATCAAGGTTAAAGAACTCAATCTGCCTACAAGGAGAATAGTTGGATTAATACTATGGCCAAAGGTATTAGCCCTATGTGAAAAACAAACAGCTTTATCCAGTATTTGAACTTGGATGTCTACTAACTTAGACTGTATTTGTCTACACATGTGCTTGTGTGTATGATATATATTTGTAGCAGACAAAGGTGCGAATGATTGAAAAAAACACCAATCTACAAATTAATAAATCTTTATTTCTTTAAATTGTGGGAAAACTTTGTTAAAAAACACAAGTTACAAAGTCTTTTCTTATAAGAAAAGATAATATTAATCAGAGATTTAAAAATAAGCATGAAAGCACTGATTGGTCAATAAAAACAAAAGTATGGATAGAAAAATTATAGCTTCTGGAGCCAATTTTTTGCATAAAAATGAACCCTTTTTTAGTATGGAGATCAATTGATTTCTGATATATATATATGTATATATATATATATATATATATATAATTTGGATTAAACATTTAACTTTGCTATGTTTCTTCACAAGAAAATACTTACTCTCCTGTATGTAATCGCATGTGAGTTTTTAAAGAAGATCTTAAAGAAAATGCTGATGCACACACATTACAGGAAAATGGTTTCTCTCCAGTGTGTGTTCGCACGTGCCTTTTCAAAGAGCAACTCAAAGAAAATGCTGATCCACACACTTCACAAGAAAATGGTTTCTCTCCTGTGTGTGTTCTCATGTGGTTTCTTAAACTGGAATTCTCTGAAAACGTAGATCCACACACTTGACAAGAAAATGGTTTCTCTCCTGTGTGTACTTGCATGTGCTTTTTTAAAGCTGAACTCAATGAAAATGTTGATTCACACATTTGACAAGAAAATGGTTTCTCTCCTGTGTGTATTCGCATATGTCTTGTTAAATTATTCTTCTCTGAAAATGCAGATCCACACACTTCACAGGAAAATGGTTTCTCTCCAGTGTGTATTCGCATATGTTTTGTTAAATTGCATTTTACTGCAAATGTTGATCCACACACTTGACAGGAAAATGCTTTCTCTCCAGTATGTATTCGAGCATGCCTTTTTAGAATTGAACTCTGTGAAAATGCTGACCCACACACTTGACAAGAGAATGGTTTCTCTCCAGTGTGAATTCGTATATGGTCTTTTAGATATGACCGCTCTGAAAATGCTGATCCACACACTTCACAAGAGAATGGTTTTTCTCCCGTGTGTGCTTTCATATGTCTCTTTAGTTTTGAACTGCGGAAAAATGATGATCCACACACTTGACATGAGTACGATTGTTTTTCACAGTAAGTTTGCATGTTTATTTAGAAAAAAGAACTGAATAAAAATGCTGATATAAAAATTTAGTATGAAGAAATATTTTCTCTTTTGTGTGGTTGCAAGGGATTTTTTGAATATGGGATCTGCCAAATTCCAGATCTGTACACTTCATAGGAATATAGTTTTACATTGACTCGCATTGGTTTATATTATAAATTATTCTTCTTCTCCGCAGTTGATATCTACAAATAAAAAAAAATGTATTATTAAAGACAAGATACCCGTGTTTTGTTTATAATTGTTTAATTATAACTACAACATTTGTGATTCAATGAACCATGACATAATTAATGATATTTCAGTTTACTTCATTGTTTCAAAAATAATTTTTTATATTTGCCTTTAATAAACAAAAATAAATGGAAAATAATTTTTTGTCCAAGTTTTATTTATCTAAATGAAAAAAAAAAGGCATAATTCAGGATAAAGTATTTAAATATATTTACATTATATAAAAACAAACATCTCTCTTTCTCTCTCTCCCACTATATATTCAAAAATTAACAATAAAAAGTAATTACCAGTAAATTTTAAAGCACACTATTTTAAAAGAAAAAGTTCAAAAGCAAAACTATACACACACACAGAGAAACGATAAACACTGAACTATATACACATAGATTAAGAAATAGTCTTTATAACATATCAACAAAACACACACACAACGACCGAAGGTAAAACAACGAAAATTTTATACCGTATCAAATATCAAAGACTGACTGGGATAAAGACAGACTCGTAGACACAATCTGGGAAAGGGAACGAGAGGAGAAGGAAGAGAAATCTAACACACAACAGTGGCTTCTATATAAACTGATACAAAATCTGAAAAAAACATTTGATTAACAAACCTACGTGAGTTTGAGTTTCATAGGGCACTTCATTCATGTGTTTTTGTGCCACATGTGTTCTCTGTTGAAAGCAACAAGCTGGAAACGTACAGGTCGGTAAGAACAAAATGAAAAATTCTAAAAAGATACAACTCTGAAAGTGGACCTATTCATTTTGAAATATTCATTTTTTTTCTCGTTGGACCAACCAGAAAATAAAAGATAAAAATTGAAAATATATATATATTCTTTCTTTCTTTCTCTTTTTCTCCCCCTCTGTGTGTATCTATATATATATATATATATATGTCAGTGGTGTATCTAAATTATAAAAATACTCACGCTCGTATTGAACTGTATGTATAATTTATGAATCCAGCTGCAATTTTTCTAAATATAGCATTTCTGAATATTATTATTGGAGGCTATGCCAAATAACCAAAGAAACCTGTGCTATTTCTAACTTCACGACAGAATAGTTAATTCATATATATCATAATGCAGCAGAAAATACGTTCTGACAGTATTAAGTAAAATGTTAAAGAATTACATAACCAAATTTGAGTGGTTTGGGAATATCCTGAGTATTGTCTATTAGTCATGTCTCAAGTAAAAAGTAGAGCAAACTATGTTCTTTATTATTAGTTTGGTAACTAATCATGAAGGAAACCTCAAAACCAACTTTATTTCACTTTGGCCCAGTCAACTAGGGCTGCATAATACGCCGACTGCAGCTCAGGACAGAGATAAGACCCCCTCACCAACAAGTATCCTGGATATGACAGATATGTACATATATAAGACCTCTTCCCCCAAAGAGTGTCCTTGTTATGACACATAACCTGATAGTGAGGCTACAGTCTTGGAGCTCTGGAGAATATGTAGTCACCCTTCACGGCGATTACTTCCAGGTCCACTCTGACTCAGAGATGTAGCATCTGATAGGGTCCTATCTATGGGTCTAATAGAATTGTTTGACATTTAAACTCTATGCAAACAAATCACTAACATTGAATCAAACTATTAGAAATAAACCTCTATGACCATTTAACAGAGTGTAAACAAATAACTGATGTTTAATTGTTAGCTTTAAACTGCGTGCAAATGAATAAGTAATGCTGAACAGAATTATTAGTGTTAAATAATAATAACTGAAATTCTTTAAGCGTGTGCTTAAATTGAACTATTGATATTATATAACAACACTTGACCTGTTCACAAACATGAACAAATTGAATTAATTTCACCCCTAAAAACGCTACATCCGGCTACGACCAGAAATTATGAACCTTATCATAACCCCGACCTGCCGTATCTGCTAAAAAAGAAGATAAATTTAATTTTAAAACATTAGTAAAGTTGCCTCTGAAAGACGGGCTCTGTTAATGTTGTAAAATGTAATTTATCCCCTTTTTTAGCAGTTACGTAAGGTCAGGTTTATTGAAAGTTTCATCATTTCCAGTCGTAGCCGGATGTAGCGTTTTTACGAGTGTAAGTAATTCGATTTGTTTACGTTTGATAATAGGTCGTGACAAGCAAATGAATGAACAATGTTACATGGAATAATTAGTGTTAAAAAACAATACTTGTAACCACTTCAGTCGACGAGCAACTGATTATTATTGAATGGAATAATAAGTCTTAGATAAAAATTGAAACCATTTGACTGTACACAAACAATAGCCATTCCAATGGGCAAATACATCAGTTGTTCCAACTTACTTAATAATAAAATTACCAACAAATTATTCACGTACAAATCATTTATGTATATCTATTTAAATATGTGCAAACATATGACTAATGTAAAATTGTTACTGTTACATAGCAATATGCGAAACTATTTAAAAATTAGCTCATGCTCGTATAAAAATGTTATTTACAAAATGTGTTTACAAATCGTAGAGCTAATATACAAAGAGGATACGGCATTCTACCAGTAGAGGAAGGACTGTTTAAGTCCATATTTATTTCCTTATAATTCTCACAACATTTTAGAATAGTTTTCAATAAAGCAAACATCATAAGTTCTAAAAAGCAGGTTTTTTTTTCGGTCACGTCACCTCCGAGAACTCAACGACGAAAGTAATAGTGAGGAATAAACCAAAAAGTTCTCTGACAACCATTAAAAAAATCCACAAATAAGAGATTAAAAACACGCTTGCCTGGAAAGCTTGGTAAAAAAAAAAAAGACAAACATTAATAATCCTTCGAGATGAACTGTTTCCCCCAATGTTTTTATTGTACGCTTTTTACACATACATAACTGGCCAGTGCCGGTTCAGTTCGAACTGCTGTGTGGACTCTCGAAATCGACAATGAAACAACTGCTGACCTTGGAAGTATAAAGATGAGGACATTAGTCCGAATATATCAGTGGTAAAAATTATCGAGCTTCATCTAAGAAATTTAGACAAACAAAATTATTGATATTATTTAATTGTTTGTATACAAGTAAAACATGAGTGTATTTAATGTAAAACACAATAACAGATTTTAATCACCACGTTCAACTATAAAAGATTTCTTTGTTGATACTTAATAAATAGGTGAAATGAAAATGAAAACTTACGTCTTTATGTCAATTTTCTCATAGGAACGATTCAGAGAAGGTGTGCACAATAATAATCTTTATACAGTAAACGGAACTCGATTTGGATGAGTCAAAATGTTATTCCGTTTTAATGATAAGCAGAAAAGAAACCAACTTTTTTCACATCCTATACAAATACACCGTTAGTTTAGTTACAACGACGCGTGCGCAGTAAATCCTTTGATGATGGCGTCGCTTCCGTTTCCTCTGCTTCTCCATATAGGTCATTTAAAGTAAAATAAAGAGTTGATTTGAAATGATTTTCTCCTAGTTCTGGCCTGTTACACACTTCAGTCGGCCTCGTTCGTTGGTACACAGATTTGGTCGTGTGTGACCTGGTTCCAGTGGCAGTCAGTCAAGGTACACCTTGACCGGCATCCTTGAGCCTCAAGGGGCAGTTTCTCTAGGCTCTAACCTTCCTTGTAGTAGCTAGATTTAACGCCTGGCGCCTGAAGCGCCCCTTTTTAGGGAAACGCCAACGGGATCCGAGGCATTCTTGGAGTCGCTGGGCGTTTCTGGTCAACGACAAGCGCCCAGCGTCACCTAGAAAAGCCTTGTGCCACACTCATCTGGTCGGTGGATCGAACGATAAATACTGATTCGAAATGATTTTTAGCCAGCTCTTCACACTTCAGTCGGTCGTGTTGGTCGGTACACGGATCTGGTCGGGTGTTTCCTCGCTCCGCTGGCTGTCGGTGGTTGCCGTCTGACATGGATTCCGGTAAGCTAGCATTCATATCGGACGCACCAAGACAGGCATCCTCAATCCTCATGGGGCCGTACCCCTGGGCTCTAACCCTCATTGGAAGGGTTAGGTTTATCGCCTGGCGCCTGAGGCACCCTTTTTGAGGGGAATGCTGACAGAGCCCTAGACATTTTTAGAGCCGCCGGGTGTGTCTGGGCAACGGCTCTACGCGTGGACACATCTAAAAAAGGCCTTGTGCTACACTCGTCCGGTCGGCTGGATGAACGACAAATACCGACTTGAAATAATTTTATTTCATTTTACTATAGGAAAAAAACAAAACGGATTACTTAGAAAAGGCAGAAAGACTACTGTTAGGGGTCGACGCATAATTTCACTCAATCAGGGTGACTTATCCTATTAAAACCGGACCATTTTTCCGGGCAGCACAAATTAGGGAAGCCGTCAAACACTCTCTTTTTCGCAGAACTTCTTAATTCAGGACAGATGTCTTACTGTTTGCTCTTCAATAGCAGCAGCATCACACCAACATGAGGAAAGCCGTCTAATCTATGGGCCCCTTGCGTCTATTCTCTTAGACCAACGGTTCCCAGTTGAATAAGAATTAGATGAATTCAATACGCCACACACAGGAACAACTCTTAGTCGCCTCCAGTATTGGCTATGTCGACTGCGATGCAAAATTTCGCTCCGACGCCTAGCTACTTCACCTCTGGGCAACACTTTCTGGAGACATTCACGCTTCTCCCCGAAACAACCAGAACCATAAACTCACGGTGACTACAAACGTTTCTGTCCTCAAAATGCAAACACGACTTTTGCTACACTATGGCGAACATCTCTCCGTCAACACATTCACCAATGCCTTAACCTAACGATGCACTTTTCGCTCGGGCATTTAGCTGCTAAAATGCTTTCTCAACTCTATCATAACTTCATTTTTTTTCCTTACTTCTTTCCTCCCTACGAGACTTGCAGCATAAACGTAAACCCTTTATTCCATGCTCCCATTAAAAATCTTCATATAAAACCTTACGGCATCTTCTTATTATTTCTTCATCCTCCTTTATTTACCATCAACACTTAGCAAGGGAATAGCAACACGCGCAAGAATACATAACATTTTCTTCGCTAAAAATTATAACAAAACATATCCTTCGCTAAAAAGGTATATATATTGAGCGTTCCATTCTTCTAGCCTTGTGCAAAACAAAACTTTGTAAATAATAATATATACAGTATAAAAATTTTATGTGGTGTATGATAGGGGCCTGAGCTACCCACCATGTTTTCCCATAATGCATTAGACTATCCTGTCCGTAGTCTAATACTGAATAGTTCGGCAAGGAAAGACTACATGACACGAAAGGTTAAACTGAAAACAATTAATATTTACATATATGGTACAAAATAATAATTGTCCCAAACTATACTAAATAAAAGCGCAATAGTTGCTCCAAGAACAAAGTGATGAATGACAGAAGTTACACTTACGTAGGTCTGGTGTAGTGCAGGTTCTCGTAAGGTGATTTGTATGCACGTGCTTCATACATAGCAGAGGCTGAAGTAGACGTCCTCTCCCTTGGACCTTCTTGGACAAAAAAATTGTAGAACTCGCTTCTCAAACTATCACATAACCAATAGTCAGATGATAGACGCTCCGCCCATTAGTAACAAGAAAAGGAGACAATTACATTTTGTTCCCAACAACGGGATAATTTTACGTGTACTTAGATGTAATGTGTTTTTGTAACAGATCTTTAAGTCTCAAAATATGTGATGTGCTAATGTGCATCATCTAGGCTCATTATCTCTCTTGTCAGTTTGACAGTTCTCTCTGAGTGTTTTGGGGTCTTTTGTCATTTGGCCTGGTTTAGGCGGCAGATACGCGCCAGCGGCTGCTAGTGTGTTATCGCAGCATCTAAATGTAATTATCCCCTTTTTTCATCTCTAAATACACTTGAACAATAGAAAATGAAAGTTGAATGCCGAATAGTAAATATACAAAACACTTTTCAGTGAGCAGCAAAATCAAATTCACAACGAAGAAAACGATGGGCTTTTCGTTTTTGTTTTTTTTTAAGTAAGATTTTTATCAAGAAATGTTATATATAAAATAACTGAAAAAAGTATAGGTGGGGGAAAATAAAATCCAACACCGTCTGCGAAATTGGACAACAGAAACAAGTTCACTCTTCACTTTTCTCTTCTTTACTTCTGGTGTTACCACAAATGGAATTTACTCCACACGGCTTTGTCGATACATTTCATCTTGCCCCCGACCGATTCGCCATCTGTTTTTATGCAGCCTGGGACAGTTGCTAAATTTGCACAAGCGTCCTTTAGGATTGGTCAACCTTCGTAATCAAATGAACTCAAATTTATGGCCGCTGTTCAGCTTCCATATACAATACGCTACTCGTTGTCTCTTCGAACGGTGGAGACGGCAATCAGGTAGCTGGCTGCTCGTTTTACGAAAGATACAACACCAAGGTGTTGGGGAGGGCGCTTCTCTATTCTCTGGATTGCTCCACTTTATCCTTGATACTTACTTTATAATTCCTTATAAGTGTTAAGCAAGGCAGCATCAAGAACCATTTTTTGAGTCTTTGGTATGACCCAACCTGGGATTGAAACCTTGTCTCTCGGAGAATATTCTACTCATTAGGCCGATAGCCCGGGTCTGAAAATCCCCAGTCTTCATGCATCAATACACATCAGCCTAAATTCATCTGTATGTATCTACCTCCCTCTCCACACGAGCAAGATGTAACACAAAGTCAATTCTGAACAGAGTTTAAAGATTTGAATTCAGAGTTTTCTAGACTGGTTGTTATATCAAGGTTAAAGAACTCAATCTGCCTACAAGGAGAATAGTTGGATTAATACTATGCCCAAAGGTATTAGCCCTATGTGAAAAACAAACAGCTTTATCCAGTATTTGAACTTGGATTGTCATGTCTACTAACTTAGACTATATTTGTCTACACATGTGCTTGTGTGTATGATATATATTTGTAGCAGACAAAGGTGTAAATGATTGAAAAAAACACCAATCTACAAATTAATAAATCTTTATTTCTTTAAATTGTGGGAAAACTTTGTTGACAAACACAAGTTACAAAGTCTTTTCTTATAAGAAAAGATAATATTAATCAGAGCCTAAATATTCTAAGAGAGAAATTGAAGATTTATCAAGAAATGTAGCAGTTATTGTTAACAAGTAGAAATGGACATATTTTGTGCATGTAAAAGATCTTTGTATGAGAGTGTCACTACATTGAGAGAAAAATTTATCCATGAGTTAAACATGTATGCTGCTGTAAATTAACTTTTCAGCAGCAAGCTTAGGCTGTAGTAGCAGTATTAATAAATCTATGCAAACAATAACATATTCATTGAATTTAAGCTAATTAAGCAATATTAAAATTAATACATTCTTAAAGGAAAAAGATTATCATATTTACCCAACCCCTCCGCTCGGGCAGGATATGACACAAGTTCAATTTTTTAAAGTGGAGTTTAACAGGTTTGAATTCAGAGTTTTCCTTCTCTTAGACTAGTTACCTCACCAAGGCTGAAGAACCTAGGCTGCCCTACTATTTACCGATATCTGGAGGGAGAATAATCGGATTTATACCTTTCCCAAAGGTATTAGGGCTATGTGAAATGCAATGAGTCTCGTCCAGGATTTGAACTCGTGTCACCATGTCCATTTCCTACGACGATAACCACTACACCACGGGCACCTCCATAAAAGGAAAAAGATTATAAAATAATTGGAGAAAATATTCATTTTTTCATTATTCATAAAATTGAGGAAGGCTCAAAATTCGATTAGATAAATTGATGATTTATCGAAGATTCTAACTGGTTAAAACAATCTAGGGGGTGGATAATTCTAAAATTATTTTGGGCTTTGATTCTTCTAATTATTCACGTCAAGTTAAATATTGTCTTCCATGAATTCTTTAAGAAATTTTAAAATAAGCACCAATTCGTCAATAAATGCAAAGGTACAGAGAGAAAAATAATAGCTTCTCAAGTAGATTTTTTTCACAAGAATAAACCCTTTTTTAGTATGGAAAGCAATTTATTCCCAATATATATATAGATATATAATTTATTTTAATCATTTATCTTTTCTATGTCTGTTGTTCTTAGTTAACAAAATTTTAAATTGATGAATCTCTATCTCAAAATATATATTTTTATTCAATTGCATTTACATATAAAAACAATGCAATATTGATCCATAAAACTTCACAAGAAAATACTTACTCTCCTGTATGTAATCGCATGTGATATTTTAATGAAGATCTGAAGGAAAATGCTGATGCACACACTTTACAGGAAAATGGTTTCTCTCCAGTGTGTGTTCGCATGTGCCTTTTTAAAGAGCAACTCAAAGAAAATGCTGATCCACACACTTCACAAGAAAATGGCTTCTCTCCTGTGTGTGTTCTCATGTGTTTTGTTAAACTGGAATTCTCTGAAAACGTAGATCCACACACTTGACAAGAAAATGGTTTCTCTCCTGTGTGTACTTGCATGTGTTTTTTTAAAGCTGAACTCAATGAAAATGTTGATTCACACATTTGACAAGAAAATGGTTTCTCTCCTGTGTGTATTCGCATATGTTTTGTTAAATTATTCTTCTCTGAAAATGCAGATCCACACACTTCACAAGAAAATGGTTTCTCTCCAGTGTGTATTCGCATATGTTTTGTTAGACTGTATTTCTCTGAAAATGCTGATCCACACACTTGACAGGAAAATGGTTTCTCTCCAGTATGTATTCGAGCATGCTTTCTTAAAATTGAACTCTGTGAAAATGCTGACCCACACACTTGACAAGAAAATGGTTTCTCTCCAGTGTGAATACGTATATGGTCTTTTAGATGTGACCGCTCTGAAAATGCTGATCCACACACTTCACAAGAGAATGGTTTTTCTCCCGTGTGTGTTTTCATGTGTCTCTTTAGTTTTGAACTGCTGAAAAATGATGATCCACACACTTGACATGAGTATGATTGTTTTTCACTATGTGTTTGCATGTTTATTTAGAAAAAAAAACTGAATAAAAATGCTGATATAAAAATTTAGTATGAAGAAATATTCCCTCTTTTGTGTGGTTGCAAGTGATTATTTCAATATGGGATCTGCCAAGTTCCAGATCTGTACACTTCATAGGAATATAGTTTTACATTGACTTGTATTGGTTCATATTTTAAGTCATTCTTCTTCTCTGTCGTTGATATCTACAAACAAACAAAAAAAAGATGTTTTATTAAAGACAGGATACTCGTATTTTGTTTATAATTGTGTAATTATAAATATTACATTTGTGATTCAATTAACCATGACATAATTAATGCACCATCTGTATATTTCTTTTTCATCATAGATTCATAATAATTTTTACATTAGCATTTAATAAATGAAAATAATTTTTTGTTTTATTTGTCTAAAAGTAAAAGAAAGAATAATTCAGGATAAAGGATTTGAATATATGTATACTATATAAATTTATATTATATAAATATTATATATATATATATATATATATACAAAAATTTATAGTAAAAAGTAATTACCAGTAAATTTTAAGCTACACTGTTTTAAAAGAGAAAATTCAAGCCCAAACTATACACACACAGACTAACAAATAGACACGCACAGAGAGAGGAGGATAAGAAACTGGTAGTGGAATTAAAAAACACTTTAACAAAAAAAAAAAAACCAATAAACTTTATAACATATCAACTAAACAAAGACACGTACACACAAAGACAAGGAAAACTTTATACCGTATCAAATATCAAAGACTGAATGACAGACTCGTAGACACAATCTGAAAAGGGAACGAGAGGAGAAGGAAGAGTAACACACAACAGTCACCTCGATATTAACCGATACAAAATCTGAAAAAAAAAAAAAATTTGATAAACAAACCTACAGGAGTGAGTTTGAGTTTTATTGGGTGCCTCATTCATATGGCCTTGTGCCACATATGTTCTCAGTTGAAAGCAACAAGCTGGAAACATACACGTCGGTAAGAACAAAATAAAAAAAATTCTAAAACGAATCAACTCTTTCAGTGGACCCATTCATTTTGAAATATTCACATTTTTTTCTCTTTGGACCAACCACAAAAAAATTTAAATATATATATACATATATATTATCTCTCTCTCTCTCTCTCTATATATATATATATATATATGTGTGTGTGTGTGTTGAATCTAAATTATAAAAATACTTACTCTCGTAATGTACCGTATGTATAATTTATGCATTCAGCTACATTTTCTTCTAAATATAGTACTTCGGAATATCATTATTTGAGGATATGCCACTAACCAAAGAAACCTTTGCTATTTCTAACTTCACGACAGAACAGATAATCATATATTTTATAATACAGCAGAAAATACGTTCTGACAATATTAAGTAAAATGTTAAAGAATTTCATAGTCAAATTTGAGTGGTTTGGGAAGACCCTGACTATTGTCTATGAGTCATGTCTCATGTATAAAGTAGAGCAAACTATGTTCTTTATTATTTGGTAAGGAACCATGAAGGAAACCTCAAAACAACTTTACTTCACTTTGGCCTAGTCAGCTGGGGCTGCAGAATACGCCGACAGCAACTCAGTACAGAGATAAGACCCCTCCGCCAACAAGTATCCTGGATATGACAGCTATGTACGGAAATAGGTGTCCATGTTACGACAAAACATTTCATGGTGAGGCTACAGTCCTCGACCTCTAGGATATGTTTAGCACCCCTTCATTGCTATTAAATCCAAGTCCACTCTGACTCAGAGGATAGCATCTGATAGGGTCCTATTTATGGGTCTAATAGAATTGTTTGACATTTGTTTTACTTACATTGAATCAAACTATTAGAAATAAACCTCTTTGACCATTAAACAGTGTATAAGCAAATAGCAGATGTTTAAATGTTAGATTTAAACTACGAGCAAATGAATAAGTAATGCTGAACAGAATTATTAGTGTTAAATAATAATTGAAATTCTTTAAGCTTGTGCTTAAATTGAACTATTGATATTATATAACAATACTTGAAACAATTTGACAGTGAGCAGGTCGAAACCTGTTCACAAACATAAACAAATTGAATTCATTTCACCCCTAAAAACGCTACATCCGGCTACGACCAGAAATGATGAAACCTATCATAACCCCGACCTGCCGTATCTGCTAAAAAAAAAGATAAATTAAATTTTAAAACATTAGTAAAGTTGCCTCTGAAAGACGGGCTCTGTTAATGTTGTAAAATGTAATTTATCTCCCTTTTTAGCTATAACGTCAGGTCAGGGCTATGGAAGGTTTCATCATTTCCGGTCGTAGCCGGATGTAACGTTTTTAGGGGTGTAAGGAAACCGATTTGTTTACGTTTGTCAACAGGTCACGACAAGCAAATGAATGAACAAGGTTGAATATAATAATTAGTTTTAAGAAAACAATACTTGTAACCACTTCAGTCGACAAACAACCGATTAATATTGAATGGAAGTGTTAGATAGAAATTGAAACTATTTAACTGTATAGAAACAACAGTAATACCCGTGTGCAAACATATCAGTTGTTTCAACTTACTTAATAATAAATTATTCACTTACAAATCATATATGTATATCTATTTAAATGTGTGCAAACATATGACTAATGTAAAATTGTTACTGTTACATAGCAATATGCGAAACCATTTAAAAATTAGCTCAGGCTCGTATAAAAATGTTATTTACAAAATGTGTTTACAAGTCATAGAGCTAATATACAAAGAGGATACGGCATTCTACCAGTAGAGGAAGGACTGTTTAAGTCCATATTTATTTCCTTATAATTCTCACAACATTTTAGAATAGTTTTCAATAAAGCAAACATCATAAGTTCTAAAAAGCAGGGGGTTTTTTTCGGTCACGTCACCTCCGAGAACTCAACGACGAAAGTAATAGTGAGGAATAAACCAAAAAGTTCTCTGACAACCATTAAAAAAATCCACAAATAAGAGATTAAAAACACGCTTGCCTGGAAAGCTTGGTAAAAAAAAAAAAAAGACAAACATTAATAATCCTTCGAGATGAACTGTTTCCCCCAATGTTTTTATTGTACGCTTTTTACACATACATAACTGGCCAGTGCCGGTTCAGTTCGAACTGCTGTGTGGACTCTCGAAATCGACAATGAAACAACTGCTGACTTTGGAAGTATAAAGATGAGGACATTAGTCCGAATATATCAGTGGTAAAAATTATCGAGCTTCATCTAAGAAATTTAGACAAACAAAATTATTGATATTATTTAATTGTTTGTATACAAGTAAAACATGAGTGTATTTAATGTAAAACACAATAACAGATTTTAATCACCACGTTCAACTATAAAAGATTTCTTTGTTGATACTTAATAAATAGGTGAAATGAAAATGAAAACTTACCTCTCTATGTCAATTTTCTCATAGGAACGATTCAGAGAAGGTGTGCACAATAATAATCTTTATACAGTAAACGGAACTCGATTTGGATGAGTCAAAATGTTATTCCGTTTTAATGATAAGCAGAAAAGAAACCAACCTTTTTCACATCCTATACAAATACACCGTTGGTTTAGTTACAACGACGCGTGCGCAGTAAATCCTTTGATGATGGCGTCGCTTCCGTTTCCTCTGCTTCTCCATATAGGTCATTTAAATAGATTTGAAAGTAGATTGGAAATGATTTTCTCCCAGCTCTGGCCTGGGACACACTTCGGTCAGGCTTGTTGTTTGGTACACAGATTTGGTCGGGTGTGACCTGATTCCAGAGGCAGTCTGTCGAGGTGAGCCTTGACCGGCATCCTCTAGCCTCAAGGGGCAGTACCTCCAGGCTCTAACCTTGCTTGTAGTAGCTAGATTTAACGCCAGGCGCCTGAAACGCCCCTTTTTTGGGAAACGCCAACGGGGCCCGAGGCAATTTTTGGAGTCGCCTGCCTCACCTAGAAAACCCTCTGGTCAGTTTGTCAAACGATAAGTACCGATTCGAAATGATTTTTAACTAGCTCTGGGCTAGAACACACTTCAGTCGGTCGTGTTGGTCGGTACACGGATCTGGTCGATGAAGTAAATAGACAAAAACAGCGGATGTGGGTTTTTTTAATACTTTTATTAGGTAAGAAGCTGCCAGTACCAAAAATGGCTACAGTTCCTCCAGAAGTCCCTTTTTACCCTTTTCCAACTTCCTCGTGGAAAGCTCTCGGTGTAGGGGAGATAACTTTGAATGCAAATTTTAATTTGTTTTCGACTCGTCTCCCTGGTATATTAACGACGAAGTCGGCATATTTTGCGGGTAGTGTAGTGTTCCGCTCTTTATGTTCTCCTCTCGCTCACTCTCTCTCTCGTTTGTTGTGTGTGGTGGTCTTGATATGGAGGCAGTTGCAGTTTTGTTGTAAGGTGTGTGATCCGGACCTAATGGGGCTGCGTATGAGATAACAGTGTCATTATAAGCGGGGTTGGCAGGGGTATTGTTTAGGGAGCTATATTTGTGTCTGGACTGGGTGGGGGTGGGGGTGATACCTCTGGGGGTGTTGAAAGGGATTGTATAATTTCATGTCACTGATGTGTCTGATAGGCGCCTCTGGTGGTGTAATGGTTAGCAAGCTCGACTAGCAAACCTACACGAGTGAGTTCGAGTCTCACTTGGTGCCCCTTTCATATGGCCTTGTGCCACATCTAAGCAAAAAGCTTTGTAAATTTCCACTGATGTGTCTGAAGATGGTGTGCATGTTATTGTTGTCGTTTTCTGCAACAAGTTCATTGCGTCTACCTTGTACATCAGTTACCATGTGTGGTGTTGGGTCAAATTGGGATGCAAATTCATTTGTTTTTCATGATAGCTTCACCAAAAGTTGGTTTCCCTGGATGATCTTGGGATATTTTCGCCGACGGGAAGCATTAATCTTGGCATTGGCGACCTCTTTCCTGTGGCTGTCGCGGATTTTTGCTTCCTGGATTTGGTTTTCAGTGAGGTTGGGTTGTTGAGGAAACTTTGTCCGATAGCCACCTCTGAACATCATATCTCCAGGTGTCAATCCAGTGGCAGGGTGTGGAGTAGAACGGTAATTACGGAGTTCATTGATGATTTCCTGGATTGGGCGTCGTTTTTCGAATCTGATTAGAATCGCTTTTTTCAATGGTTTCATGAAGCATTCAGCTTCATTTCCCTGTGGGTGATAGGGGTATGAGGCTTTAATTCTTATACCTCGTTTTATGAATCAATCGTGAAATTCTTGTCCATTGAATGGTGGTCCATTGACAGATTTATGACATTCTGAGTTGCCAAATGTTACAAGACGAGATCTTGCCTTGATTTGAAAAAAAAAAAAAAAAAAAAAGAAAGGAGAAAAACAAAAACAAAAACAAAACGGAAGTTACCACTTCGAGTTCTCAACTCAAAATGAAAAGTTAGTCGTTCACGCATCGGCTCCGCGCAGAACTTCCGTTTGCGATAAATTAACAAAAAAAAACAAAAAAAAAACACATTAATAAATATCCAATCGGAACGCTTCCCGCGGGGCACAAAAATTGCCATTTCTGAGCCTACAAAAAATATATAAATAGACGGACCAAATAATTATTAGTCAGACCTGCTCCTTCACACTACTCGTGCTAAAGATTCTACGCCAATGACCGGCGACTGTCATCCGATACTTCAAACGATCGCCGCTGTTAGGAACGCTGCCCTTATTCTGAGAAAACCATCCCTTCACCACGAGACAAGGACAGTATATGAACTTTGTAACTACTACCACTGAATTCATTCTTTAACTATGAACATATTTCTCCATTCTATTCTCTGTGCTTCATCTATTTATAAAAATTTTCTATAACATCATTACTGTGTTATTGTGAGTATCTATACGTTCTTTGTTTTGCAACCACACACATTTCTCGCCCACAATATTCATATCACAGATATCAACAACTCAGAATATAACACAAAGTTCTTGTATATTTCTCCCAATGCAGGGAGGACATATTGGGCCCCAGTTGAGTGAACAATTTTCGCATCTGGAAATCAACTGAGGTTGCAGCGTACCACCAGTATGTGTCTTTGGTCTAGGAGGGGGCCAAACAATTGATATGTTTCCCAGGGATTTGGGTGGATGTAAGAGGTGCTTTTATTGGTGTTGCTATTGTTATTTAGCATTCATGGCAGTTTTCCACCTGGAGTTTTATGGCATCTATCCCGGGAAACCAGAAATGTGCCCTTAGGCGGCGCTTGATTGCATCCTGTCTTGGGTGTGATACCTCATGGGCTAGGGAGATGGGTTCCCGCTGTAGGCTCTTTGGAAGGAGCATTTGGTCGCTTTTGTGGATGACATTTTCAATTTCGCTGAGCTGAAGATTCTGTAATATCCCCGTAGGTTGGGGTCATTGTGTAGGGGCTGGTTGAGAGCTATGAAGTGACGTAGTCGCTTTAGAGTTATGTCGTTGAGTTGTGCTTCATGTAGGTGTTCTCTGGTGATAGCAGATGAAAAGATGGGTGTGCTGTGCAATAGGAACAGTAGTTTTTGGTGTTCCTTTTTTTCTTGTACAATACATTGAGGTTTATGAAGTCCGCCGAGTTATCTTTCCCTTTTTTCCTTACGACACAGTAGTTGATGTCTTGGTGACGTAGGAGGATTCTTTCAATTATAGCTGATCGTTTCCTTTTGTATCTCCAGAGTGATTGGAGTGATCAGTGACCACAGTAACTTGTGGGCCACCAGCTAGGATATGACGGAATTAGCGGAGACCAAAGTCAATAGCTGTTGCCTCCAGGTCTAGTCGAGAACAGTTTTTTTCGGCGGTTGTGGTGGTTCGTGATGGGAGTGCGACAGCTTTTATCTGTTATAGGGACTGGCCTTTAGCAAGGATTGTGCAGAGACCTGTGAAGTGAGCGTTGACAAAGATGAAGGTATTTTTGTTTGTGTCGTAGAGTCTGAGGAGCACATCAGTGGTAAATGTGTCTTTTATATTTTGAAACCATTTTTCATGAGTTTCTGTCCATTTGAAAACAGTATTCTGTTTTGTCAGTTCACGTAGGTTTGCTGTGGCAGCAACAAGATCTGGGATGAAGATCTGATCATACAGAGAAACGATTGCAGTTCATCTCTGGATGTTGATCTCCCAGCTTCTTATATTGCTTGGACTTTATTTGGACCTGGTTTTATCCCATTCTTGTCAATTTTAAATCCCCAGAAAGGGATTTCTGGCTGACCAAGGATCCATTTGCTGGGGCTGACTGTTAGTCCTGCTATTTCAAGGGCTGTAATGACTGCTACGAGCGTTTGGTAGTGTGTTTACTTGTCAGCTGTTGCTACTACAATGTCGTCTTGGATGCCTGCAGCGTTTGGTATGTTGGTGATGATGGAACGGCGTCTGGAGTTGGGCTCACCTGACGCTGGTAGAGTTCCCATGGTGAGTCTTTTATACCGCATTAGGCGGTCTCCAGCACGAAACACAGTCAAAATTCGGGTATCTTCTGATAGCTCAAGCTAATGGAAGGCTGTTTTCAGGTCTAGTTTACTGAATACAAATTTTCCTTTAAACATGGGCATGATGTCATCAACCCTAGGGATATGGAGGTGAGTGTCTTAAAGTGCTTTGTTGAGATTCCTTAGATCTACTGTAACTCGCATGGAACCATTTGCTTTTGGTACGAGTGTTGGGTTAGATAGCCATGTTACTGGCCGATGGCGTGGTTCGATGACATCATCTGTTTCCATTTTACGGATCACATCATCAAATGTGTCTTTTAAATGGTATGGAATGGGTCTTGGGGGTTGTATGACTGGTGATGCATTAGGCTTTACGCGCAGTTGGATGAGTTCGGCCTTCATCTTTCCTAAACCGTTGAATACTGATGGGTGTTGTGTGAAGACATCCGTACGAACAAAATAGACAAACTGTTTTTTAAAAAAATGTAAACAAAATCTAATTCTCCATTGAACAATCAATCTAAAATGTAAAAATTAAGCAAGTCAAATTAACAAAATAATTGACAAAATGACAAGAAAAAGTCTTCAGAATTTTGAGGAAAAACGTCTTTCAAGAAAAATCTCATCCTCGTCGCCAATGTAAAGTCTTTATATCTGAGGTAATGGATACTTGCTAGGTATGGACTATTACCAAGATGAATCGATGAGATGAATGATTATTAAAGACAGAGGGAAAACGAACATCTGCCACTATGCCTGGTACATTCCTTTATTGACCAAATCCCCCGGATGTAGTAGGGGCCGTAACCCCTGTGGCATCAGAGGTTATTTCCCTTTTGTTAGTTAGGATATTACAGGTGGTCTAACAGATTTTGTTAGTTCAATAGCATCATCGGTTGATGCTGTTTTGATTCCCATAGGGTTGATGAGGCTTCCTTTTATCTCCATACTGGGTTTATTGAAGGTGATTATACCCAGTGATTCTGCTAGGTTGCATGACACCAAGTTGATAGATTTTCCCGGCAGGTCATCGTCATTAACAACAATTCACGTTGATTTACGTTTTTTTTTGTCTTTCCAGTGTATATGTGCTGTGAATTCACCTTTTTGTGTGGTCAGTTTACTACCATATGGTTGAAGATGGATGTGTGTTTTTGTGAGACGTCTGATCTTGTCGGCTATTTGACTTTCCAAGCTTACATTAGCTTTCGCATCTGTGTCAATCATAGCAAGAATCTGGCATCCTTCAAGTGTGATGCTGGTGAAATTTGATTAATTGTTGTATGTGTTTCTTTTACTGTGGTAGCACCAATGACTGTTAATGTGGAGATATCTTTGGGATGTGTCAGGCATACTTAGGAGAAGTGGTTTCTCCTAGCACAGATGTTACAGAATCTGCCTCGTGCTCGACATGTCGGTCCACAATCCTATTTTGGATCGCCACAGCCTAAGCATCGCCTTTTGGATGTTGTTTCTGGTTGTTGAAATTGTTTGTTTTTTCGTTGGTTGCATCAGGAGTATTTCCCCCTTTTTTGCCGATTTTATTTATTGTGACTTCCTGGCTGTCGGAGTTTGATTCTGAGTCATGAACCTGGATTTCGTTAAGGCCAGCTGTAAGCGCAGCGGCTTCTTTATCAGCGTCTAGTTTTCTGACAGCTTCTTCAGTGGTCTCGATTTTACGGGCCTTAGGCTATGAGGGCGTCGGACTCATGTTCCCTTTCTAAGGCATCTTCTCTGATGCTTCTGATAGAGTTACCTATTATTATTTGGTCACGTATCAGAGTTTTACGTATTTTTATCTTTTTTCTGTACAGTAGGGGTTAGTACTTTTAAAGGAGCATTTGTCGGCATGTTGTCTTACCTTATTAATAATGGAGTCGATTTTCTCTCCAGGCTCTTGGCGGAGGCCATGAAACTGTTAATGGAGTGTTACCTGGTTCTGTGGAGGCCTGTACCTGTTGCAGAGTCTTTGCACCATAGTGTTAAAATCCGCTTGTTTGAGTTGGGCTAAATCCTGGTTGAATTCACTTTTTAGGTCCGTTTTTAGCCGCTCACCTTGGAAAACACACATTCTGAAAACTTTGGCTTTGTGTTGCTTTTGGACAATTTCAAAAGCATCTTCTTTGAGTTCTCCGATACAAGCAACATAGTAAGACATTTCCCCGGCTTCGATGTCGTATTTAAAAGCCTGATAAGTATTGCCCTCGTGTAAGCTTGGGTCGAAAACACCCGGAAAAGTAGAGAAAGGGATTTTGTTTTTTTTTTCTTGTTGTTGTTGTATGGTTATTGTCGCTTCGTCGCCAGTTGAAGTAAATAGAAAAAGACAGTGGATGTGTTTTTTTAATACTTTTATTAGGTAAGAAGCTGCTTGTACCAAAAATGGCTACTGTCCCTCCGGAAGTCCACTTTTCCCCTTTTCCATGTAAACAAACGACGAATTAATACAAGGTATATATATATATACTGAGCGTCCCATTTTTTTAGCTCTGTACAAAGCAAAACTTTGTAAATAATTATATATACACTATATAAGTTTTATGTGGTGTATGATAGTGGCCTAAGCTACCCACCACGTTTTCCCATAATGCATTAGACTATCCTGTCGGTAGTCTAACACTGAATAGTTCGGCAAGGAGAGACTACATGACACGAAAGGTTACACTGTAAACAATTAATATTTATATATATGGCACGCGAGAATAATTGTCCCAAACTATACTAAATAAAAGCGCAATAGTTGCTCCAAGAACAAAGTGATGAATGGCAGAAGTTACACTTACGTAGGTCTGGTGTAGTGCAGGTTCTCGTCAGGTGATTTGTATGCACGTGCTTCATACATAGCAGAGGCTGAAGTAGACGTAATCTCCCTTGGACCATCTTGGACAAAAAGTTGTAGAACTGGCTTCTCAAACTGTCACATGACCAATAGTCAGATGATAGTTGGAAGCTCCGCCCATTAATAACAAGAAAAGGAGACAATTACATTTTGTTCCCAAAAACAGGATAATTTTACGTGTACTAAGGTGTAATGTGTTTTTGTAACAGATCTTTAAGTCTCAAAATATGTGATGTGCTAATGTGCATCATCTAGGCTCATTATCTCTCTTGTCAGTTCGACAGTTCTCTCTGAGTGTTTTGGGGTCTTTTGTCATTTGGCCTGGTTAAGGCGGCAGATACGCGTCAGTGGCTGCTAGTGTGTTAACGCAGCATCTAAATGTAATTATCCCCTTTTTTCATCTCTAAATACACTTGAACAATAGAAAATGAAAGTTGAATGCCGAATAGTAAATATACAAAACACTTTTCAGTGAGCAGCAAAATCAAATTCACAACGAAGAAAACGATGGGCTTTTCGTTTTTTTTTTATTAAGTATGGGGGTCAAAAATAAAATCCAACACCGTCTGCGAAATTGGACAACAGAAACAAGTTCACTCTTCATTTTCGTCTTTACTTCTGGTGTTACCACGAACGGAATTTACTCCACACGGTTTTGTCGTCACATTTCATCTTGCCCCCGACCGATTCGCCATCTGTTTTTATGCAGCCTGGGACAGTTGCTAAATTGTCAAAAGCGTCCTCTAGCATTGGTCAAGCTTCGTAATCAAATGAACTCAAATTTACGGCTGATATTCTGCTTCCATATACAATACGCTACTCGTTGTCTGTTTGAACAGCGGAGGTTGATGGGTTCACCAGAGGTAGCTGGCAGCTCGTTCTGCCTTTCAATTCCTCTACAGGAAAATACACCGTTCGCACAAGTAGTAAACTGGTTAGGCCAGTCATATGTGGGTTTTGAAGGCTTTTTGCGTCGAGGTCCCCTATGTGGGGTTTAAAGGCTTTTAGGAGGTCAGAGGCTAAGGGCAAGGCTGTGTTGCCGTAAGATATCTGACTCCATATTTTGGTTATATTATTTTACCCCACGTTGACTGGCTGGCGCAATGTCTTGCCCAAAGAAAGTCCAAAAGAAATATACAAAAAGAAAAGATAGAAACAGATAAGAGACGAAAACATTTCTTCCATACTTTCCTTCATTTACTTGGTGAATGGACTAACCAACGCTACGTCCCAAGACGGAGCGTGGTACCCAAAACACCAGACAGCAAAATCGGTGTTGTCGGTTCGACGTCACTACCCGAAAAAGAGGTCGGTTCATAGAAAACCTGAGTATTTATCTCTCTACACCGGCTCCAAATTCGCTACACCAAAATCCTTCTAATTTTGGCGCGACCGCTTCCCATTGGCTACTTTACTTTTTATTATTTTTCTTTTTTCTGATTTTAACCGGATGGATGCGTGGAGCCTTATGCGTGGCGACGCGTTTATACATTTTGTATCTGGCAGCCGACAAGTCAATATCCGGTTGGGAATTTTACTGTTAATTCCTAAATCCCCACACATATACATGACAACGAGGCTACACACGCGTACTGTAAAAATTCTTTTGAAGAATGACTCGTTCGATGAGAGAAGAGAAACGGTTTGCAACTCTTACTACAGAGTAGCGGATTGTAATGTTCTTTTTTTTTTTTTTTTTGGTTCTCCCACCTGCTGGGTGGCAGAAAAGGACTGGGCTGTTCTTCTTGGCATCGGATTGACCGAAATAGTGGACTTACTGCTACTATTGTGGTGGGGGAAGTGTCAAGGGTTCTATTTTGGAAGTGGGAGAAGGGAGTAAAATTTCACTCTCTTTCCTCGATAACCCATGGTAGGGTGAAGATGTACCGAATATAGCTCGTGGAGAAGTTTATTATTTCTTTCCACCTGGCAGAGAAACGAAGTTTCTGAAAGATGCAGGCCAGGAGATTTTTGAGAAGAAACTCACTTAATGGCCAAACTAAGTAATTCTCTGAGACGATCTGATTAGAGAGTTACCAATTTGATTATTAGCTATCTCGCAGTAGGAAGTAAAGTTTCGCACATTTTCCTCGATAACCCATCGTAGAGAGAAGATGTATCGGAGATTACTCGTGGCAGAAGTTTTTTTTTAATGATCTTGCAGGGAAATAGGTAGTTTCTGAAAGGTGCAGGTCTGAAGATTTTGGAGTGGAAACTCACTTCCAAGGTAGGTCTGAAAGATGAGTAAATCTTTGAAACAAGCGGACAAGGGTTCTATTTTAGAAGTGGGTGGAGATATAACAGATGTAGCTCGTGGAGAAGGTTTTTATTTTTTATTGCCTGGCAGAGAAACGAAATCTCTGAAAAATACAGGCCTGGGGATTTTTGAGAAGAAATGCGCTTCTATGATCAAGCTGAAAGATGAGTAATTCACTGAAACAAGCGGACAAGAAGTTGCCAATTTGTTTAGTAGCTATCTCGAGGAAAAACAAACCGGAATGATTCCGGTCTAAAGGACCCGTAGATACTGAACAGAAAGAAAGACAGAAAAAGGAAAAGAGAAAGAAAGAAAAAAACAAGAAAGGAAAGAAAGAAAAGAAAGAAAAGAGTAAAGAAACGAAAGAAAAAAGAATAAGACATCGACAACTAAACTACAAACTTTCCCCACAAAGGATGAAAAAGAAAGAAAGTAAAACGATAAGTGTAAAGAAAATAAAGAAAAACAGAAGAGGTTACTGGATAAATAACAAAATTTCCTCACAGATAACATGGACTTCTCATACTAGGAGAGAAAGAAAAAAAGGAAGCGGTTTCAGTCGCTTACAGGGAAGTAAGATGCATGTAGTTTTAGATACTACAATAAAAAGTTACCTTAGTTTTAGGTTTTGTTAATGAATGTAAGAGATGTGTAATTTTTGTTTATACTTTTTAATGTTGCTTTTGTTTTATGTTTTGTTAATGAATTAATTCTTGCATAGGGACTGATATAAAACCCACTAGCTGTAGTCTATTTTTGTCCACTTTATAGAATAAAGCATTTTGTTATATTCTGAGTTTTGGGCGAGAAATGCGTATGGTTGCAAAACAAAGAACGTATAGATACTCACAATAACACAGTAATGATGTTATAGAAATTTTTTATAGATAAAGTACAGAGAGTAGAACGGAGAAATACATTCACAGTCAAAGAATGAATTCAGTGGCAGTAGCTATAAAGTTCATGTACTGTACTTGTCTCGTGGTGAAGGGATGGTTTTCTCGGAATTAGGATACGTTGGTAGCTGCGGAGAGCGTTTGATGTATCGGATGACAGGCGCCAGACGGGGTGAAGAATCCTTAACACGGGTCGTATGAGGGAACAAGTCTGTGGTGTAGGAACACAACTGAACTGATGATTGTTTGGTCCGTCTATTTATACGTTTTCTGTAGGCTCAGAACGGCAATTTTTGTGCCCCGCGGGAAGCGTTCCGATTGGATATTTATTAATGTATTTTTTTTTTTTGTTAATTTATCGCAAACGGAAGTTCTGCGCGGAGCCTATGCGTGAGCGACTAACTTTTCATTTTTAGTTGAGAACTCGAAGTGTTAACTTCCGTTTCTTTTTTCTTTTCTTCTTTTCTCCTTTCTTTTTGTTTTTTCAAATCAAGGCAAGATCTCGTCTTGTAACAATTTGTAACTTGTAATGTCTCATTTGTTTTCAGCTCCGACTTATTTATTCTTACCATTGGACTTTTACATCCAGGATTTTTTCGTTTTTTTTGTTTTTTTTTTTTGTTTTGTAAATTTGTTGTAAAGTCGCTTTTTGGTAACGACCCTAAAAATTTCAGCACACACATAAAGGTCGAGGAAAATAAAGTAAGAACGCTTAGTCAAAATTGCGATATTGATCACCATTTTACGTGACTTAGTATAATCTTTTTATGGGGCTACGAAAGATTTGGTTGGTTACTTATTTAGTTTAGTTTGGGTTTGTTTTTTTTTTTTTTTTGGTATTTGGGCTTAGATATCAGACTCCATTGGTTTTTTTCTATACTCCATCATAATTCGTTGGCTTTTCCTGTGCCTGTGAAGGCTGTCAAGGAATTACTGGAGAAAGGGAAAAGGGGACAAAGATAGCTTAAATTTCAACTTTATTTTCGGGCCCCACAATCATTCTGTGACTCTGGTCTTTGATAAATTCAAAGTCAGTACTTTTTATGATGCTTGTTTCGGCGTGTTGGCTCGCTAGCAGCAGATACAACCCGCATGTGAAGCCCCGAGACTTGGCAAAAAAGTGCGTTACCTTGCTTGCTACCGTGTGGAAAAATATCCTTTCAGTCTGTAGGGTTCCATTGAAGTGAGGTTGATTTTTTTCTTTTTCGCAAGGATGGCTCCTTTTCCAAGCAATTCCTGTCAGAGGCTTCTGGGAATTTTGGCACTTTTGATTATATTTTATTATTTTATTTATTTTTATTTTTCTAGGCACAACAGTTTATTTGGAAACATTAATATTTTATGGGGGTCTTTTTGTACATATTTAAATGGAATATATGATTTGTAAGAGAATAGTTTGTTGGTAATTTCATTTTTAAATCAGTTACCACTAATTTATTTGGACACTAGTATTGCTATTGTTTCTACACAGTTTAATGGTTTCAATAATTACTAACACTTACAGATCTCTTCAATATTATTCATTTGTTTGCAGACAAGGAACTGGTTACAGGTATTGCTATTTAACACTTATTATTATTATTCTATAGAACACAATTTATTCATTTGCACTGTCAATACCAATAATTCAATTTAGGCACACGGTAAAGGAATTTTAAGTATTGCTATATAACACTAATAATTCTATTCAAAATTACTCATTTCTTTTCACACATTTGAAGTATTGCTGTGTATTACAAACAATTCAATTAGAAAGTCAATTGTTTACACACTGTTAATGATCAAAGAGTTCTATTTGTAAGAATTCAATTTAATACAAGTCATTTGTTTGCATACAGTATAAATATCAAATAGTTCTATTTGACCCATAGATAGGACCCTACTTGGTGCTACCACTCAGAGTTAAATTGGACCTAAGAGCAATGTGTTGGAGTGCCTGGGATATAAGCTGTATGCAGAATTGTTGTTCTTATTTATGAACTTTCCTAAAAGCAGTAGCAAGTACATTTGGTAAAAGTTGGCCAATTAGAGACGTGGACTGAATGCATCTAAAATCATTGGCAACTATCCTCAAATAGTAAGATACTTATTTGCTAGTAGAGTTTCTGTTTGGAGGGCTTATTTTATCTTTCTCTTTCAACTCAATTTCTCTTCGGTTGAGCCTACGGAGGCTTTTACCACATCTTCTGACCCAAGCCAACAGCTTCCTTTGTAGGCAAAAATCCAATAATACCGCCTACAAACCTTAGATGTAACTTTCTTTTGCTTATTGTTTCAACAAGTAACAATAAAAACCCTGTAAGGAAAATAATAGTACAGGCGAGGTGGGTCTAACGACCCAACCTCAAAACAGCCAATCAAATTCGAGCAGACATTAACTGCCAAATTTACAAATTTCAACAATGCATATTAGTTACAGAAGGATCTATTTGCACATATGAGAGATGAAAATTTATTTTTCTGCAAAATTATACATTTAAACCAATTATTTTTCTGTACATTTTTCATTTAAATAAATTATCCCAAAAAATTATTTTTCAGTGAATTTTTTATTTAAATACATTAATTAAACCAACTATTTTTCAGTAAATTATTCATTTAAACAAATTATTTTTCTGTGAATCATTTATTTAAACGAATTGTCTAATGAAATTATTTTTCTGTGAATTATTTATTCTAAGGTCAAATAATAAAAAATAAATTAGAACTCCTAAATACCAGAAATAATTGATAAGTTCATAAGAATAAAGTTTTCTTCTAAATCTGTGTATGACTCAAGGCTTTGATTGATTACAAAGAAAAGTTGCAATTTAGAAATTTTAATTTTTTCCGTTCTTAAAAAAATTGAGACTTTAGAGACAGCAATTGTTGAAAATATGAATAATATTGCTGATTGTACAATCATTCATGTCAAAGTATCAATTAAAATAATTATAGATTTTAACATGTTAACCCACCTGGAGTTTTCTTTTATACACAGAGGTTAGAGAACAGTGAACATTGTGTGTTTACACATACATATTAGTTATAAAGGTACTAAGAACTACAAACTCTACCAAAATCAATTTGTTCATAAGACAGATGAAAATTTATTTTTCATTTAATTATTCATTTAAACAAATTTGTTTTTCTGGGAATAATTTATTTAGACAAATTGTTTAATGAAATTATTTTTCTTTGAATTATCTATTTAGTTAAATCATATTTTATGTTAATTATTAATTTAAATTAATCATTTAAACATTTTTTCTGTCAATTATCAATTCAAATAAATTATTTGGATAAATTATTTTTCTGTGAATTATCAAATGAAATTATTTTTCAGCAAATTATTTATTTAAATAAATTATTTAAAGAAATGATTTTTTCTGTGAATCATTTAAATAGTTAATTCAAACAATTTTTTTTCTATAAATAATCTATTTAAATAAACTATTTTTCTGAAAAATATTTATTCAAATTAATTATTTAATCAATTTAATTTTCTGTAAATAATTTTTTGAATAAATTACTTATATTATTTTCTGAAAATTATTCATCTAAATATATTAATCATTTAAATAAACTATTTTTCTGTAAATTTCACTTGATCTGAATTTCCCAGCCACCAAGAAATTTATGACAAATCTGTTTAAGCTTGGAGCATAATTTGATTTTGCTGTCATTTTCTTTTTCTTTTTTCCCCTTTCCTTTTGTCCATTTTTTGACTCATTAACACATTTGAATGAAACCTAAAGATACATAATTGTAACATAATTAATCGCCATTATTGTTTGAAATGCAAAAATGCTCTATAAAGCGTCTGAGAATCCCCAGTTTTCATGCATCAATACAAAGAAGCTTAAATTCATCAGTGTATATATATATATATATATATATATATACACACACATATATATCTTCATCACCCTCCACAGGAGCAGAATGCAAAACAGAGTTTAAAGAATTGAATTCAGAGTTTTTTAGACTGGTTGTTATATCAAGGTTAAAGAACTCAATCTACCAACAATTTACACATAACAGGAAGGGGAATAGTTGGATTCATACCATTCCCAAGGACATTAGCCCTATGTGAAATGCAAACGGCTTTGTGAAGTATTTGAACTTGGATTGTCGTGTCTACTATCTTAGACTGCATTTGTCCGCATATGTGCTAGTGTGTATTTGTACATAATAAATATTTGTAGCAGACAAAGGTGTAAATGATTGAATAAAACACCAATCTACAAATTAATAAATCTTTATTTCTTTAAATTGTGGGAAAACTTTGTTGACAAACACAAGCTTCAAAGTCTTTTCTCATTAGAAAAGATAATATCAATCAGAGCATAAATATTCTAAGAGAGAAATTGAAGATTTATCAAGAAATGTAGCAGTTATTGTTAACAAATAGAAATGGACATATTTTGTGCATGTAAAAGATCTTTGTATGAGAGTGTCACTACATTGAGAGAAAAATTTATCCATGACTTAAACATGTATGCAGCTGCAAATTAACTTTTCAGCAGCAAGCTTAGGCTGTAGTAGCAGTATCAATAAATCTATGCAAACAATAACATATTCATTCAATTTAATGTCAGTTGTACTTAGTTAACAAAATTTTAAAATCAAAATTGAATCTATATCTCAAAAATATATATTTTAATTCAGTGGAATTTATATATAAAACAATTCAATATTGATCCACAAACTTTACAAGAAAATAGTTATTTTCCTGTATGTAATCGCATATGAGATTTTAAGGAAGATCTTAAGGAAAATGCTGATGCACACACTTTACAGGAAAATGGTTTCTCTCCAGTGTGTGTTCGCATGTGCCTTTTTAAAGTGCAACTCAAAGAAAATGCTGACCCACACACTTCACAAGAAAATGGCTTCTCTCCTGTGTGTGTTCGCATGTGTTTTGTTAAACAGGAATTCTCTGAAAACGTAGATCCACACACTTGACAAGAAAATGGTTTCTCTCCTGTGTGTACTTGCATGTGCTTTTTTAAAGCTGAACTCAATGAAAATGATGATTCACACATTTCACAAGGAAATCGTTTCTTTACTGTGTGTGTTCGCATATGTTGTGTTAAATTGTATTTCTCTGAAAATGCAGATCCACACACTTCACAGGAAAATGGTTTCTCTCCAGTGTGTATTCGCACATGTTTTGTTAGACTGTATTTCTCTGCAAATGCTGATCCACACACTTGACAGGAAAATGCTTTCTCTCCTGTATGTATTCGAGCATGCTTTTTTAGAATTGAACTTTGTGAAAATGCTGACCCACACACTTCACAAGAAAATGGTTTCTCTCCTGTGTGAATTCGTATATGGTCTTTTAGATGTGACCGCTCTGAAAATGCTGATCCACACACTTCACAAGAGAATGGTTTTTCTCCCGTGTGTGTTTTCATGTGTCTCTTTAGTGTTGAACTGCGGGAAAATGATGATCCACACACTTGACACGAGTATGATTGTTTTTCACTGTGTGTTTGCATGTTTATTTTGAAAAAAAAGAACTCAATAAAAATGCTGATATAAAAATCAAATATGAATAAATATTTTCTCTTTTGTGTGGTTGCAAGTGATTTTTTGAATATGGGATCTGCCAAATTCCAGATCTGCACACTTCATAGGAATATAGTTTCACATTGACTTGTATTGGTTCATATCATAAATCATTATTCTTCTCTGCAGTTGATATCTACAAATAAAAAAAAAAGATGTATCATTAAAGGATTTTTTGTTAATAATTGTTTAATTATAACTATTACATTTGTGATTTGTGTACCATGACACAAGTAAGGCACCATCTCTATGATATTTCTTTTTACTTCACTGATTCATAAATAATTTTTCATATTAGCATTTAATAAACAAAAATAAATGTAAAATAATTCTTTGTCTAAGTTTTAATTATCTAAACGAAAAAGAAGGCATAATTCAGAATAAAGTATTTAAATATATTTACATAATATAAAAAACAAGCATATATATATATATATATATATATATATATACACAAAAATTAATAGTAAAAAGTAATTGCCAGTAAATTTTAAACCACACTATCTTAAAAGAAAACTCTCAAGACCAAAACTATACCCACACACATAGGAAAGATCAAGCCTATACTATGCACAGATTAACAAATACACACCCACAGAGACGAGAATAAGTAACTGGCAGTGGAATTCAAAACCACTTTAACAAAAAAAAAAAAAAGACCAATAAACTTTATAGCATATCAACTAAACACAGACATGTACACAAAAAGACATAGGGTAAAACAAGGAAAACTTTATACCTTAAGACAAAGAAGAGAAATGTAACACCCAACAGTGAACTCTATATAAACCGATACAAAATCTAAAAAAAACTTTTGATTAACAAACAAACAAGAGTGTGTTTGATTTTCATTGGGTGCCTCATTCATATGGCCTTGTGCCACATATATTCTCTGTTGAAAACTGTAAACATACACGTCTGTATAAACAAAAATTCTATAAAAGTACAATTCTCTTAGGGAACCTATTAATTTTGAAATACCACAAACCACAAGAAAAAAAAAGTAAAAATTTAAAAAAATATATATATTCTGTCTGTGTGTGTCTCTCTCTCTTTCTTATATATATATATATATATATATATATATATATATATATATATAATGAAAATAATTCCTACATGACCAAGAGTGAGTCTTCCTCAGTTTCACCTAATGGCTCTACAGGATAGCACTGACGAAGCGAGTTAAGATAAAATACATTTTATTGGTTAAAAAGATCCCTCACCTATACAAAAATTAGAATATAAAAAAACACTTTATTCGGGATACCGACAAGACTATTTTCCATTTTCTACGTTAAACAATTCTTATCAAACCTTTTATCTATTAATTAACCAATTTTTCCAGTCTGCAAATATTTCAGACCTTTGGTTAAGCATTTTCTTAGTTTATTATATGTAGCTATGGTTAATTTTTCCTCCATACATAGTTTACAATATCTATCCACCCCCTTATATCTCCTACATCTTTTCATGATTTCCCATTTTAATATAGGATCTATACCTAATTTGTTTTTGACTTCCCATACGTAATTGGACAAACTAGTTTTAAGTCTATATATTTCATGTGTGAAGCTACTTTTATGATCGTAATATCTTTGTTTGAAAGGGCTTTGCGTTGAATTCACATACACTTTTTTATCATTCCTATTTTTACTGTTATTGCTCGGGTTGAGTACTTCAGCATTATACACTACACACTCTATTTGACATCTTTTCTTGAGGGGGCAGTTTTCCTTCTTAATACAGTTATAATTGGGGGGGGGTCAGCATTTTTATTTCTCTTAAGCTTTTTGAGTTGCCTCCACTAATTAATGTGGAAATGTTAGGCATACAGCTGTAACTTAATTTCACGGTGTTTTTATTAAATATTTTTGACAAATTATGTAAAATACAGCTTGGCTGACAATATGGGACAAGGTAAAAATCCCACCATGCTGTCACAAAGTGATGCACCGGAAGAGAGTGACCTGTGAACTGCATGACAGTTATTTCCGCTCGATGACGATCAAACATGCCATTCCAAAGACGGCGGAAGTGCATATTCCGATGGCCAGTTATGGGAAGAGATCGCGTAGGCGAGCTTGGCTGACAATATGGGACAAGGTAAAAATCCCACCCCTCCGCCACAAAGTGATGCACCGGAAGAGAGTGACCTGTGAACTGCATGACAGTTATTTCCGCTCGATGACAATCAAACATGCCATTCCAAAGACGGCGGAAGTGCATATTCCAAAGGCCAGTTATGGGAAAAGATCGCGGAGGCGTGTCCATATCTCCGCCTGGGAGTTTGATAGTAATATAAGGCCGACGAATTGAACGGAAGACAGAGAAAAATTCCGCTGTTCACGCAAGCTTGTCCCATCGTTGCCACGTGTGCGTTTTCTCGTCCATCGTCTACTTACACGGAAGAGTCCAAGCCTCATAGACGAACGATTCTAATACCTCTCCTGATTGCTCCTACTTCACACAAGCGTCCGTCGAGAAAATAAATATATATTGTTATATATAATGTTGTCGTTTCTTTGGCTAGAGCGAAACGTAACAATTACTCGTCTTAGGAAAATGTTTTCCTTATATTTAAAAAAATTCTCTTCCTATTTTTGTGGCTTAGTGGCTTGTATTTTAGTCTTAGTTTGTGTGTTATTTATACCGTAATAGTGGATCAAAGAATCGTCCTAAAATTTTGGCGCAAAGACATTTATTGACCAATCAGATTTGTATTTTACTATTTTATTTTCGAGCCTAAATATTTTCTGTTAGTTGACTTCTGATCCTATTTTTCGAGAATGTTCTATTCTATGTTTTTAGCTGATTGGTTGAAAAATATAAAAATGTAACTTAAATGCTAAAGCAGTTTTGATCCTAAATTTCTAGAATGTTCTTAAGTATGTTTTTATTGCTTATTTTAAGACTAAAAAAATGTGTATCCCATAAATCTACTATTTTTAAGGCTATTTCATAGTCTACCTTATTATAAGTAAAAATATCCTCGTTTGATGAATTTGTTAATAACCTTATCATAATGCTATAAGAGATTTGTTTAAAAACCTTAGGATGATAAGATCTTACATTTATGTAACATGGATACTGATCGTTTTTTCTAAAAGAGGACACCGTCCCATCGTATGTTAAACGTAACATCTAAATAATCGTTAATTTTCAAATCAGCTTGAATGTCTAACTTGAATGTCCAAAATTGTTAAATAACCCATGTAGTTTCTTCCTAATAATATCTCCTTTCTTGTGTGTGCAATTATCTCTAAATGATTGTGATGAGTCGGTCTGTCGACTTGACACCTCCAAAGCGAGTGGAGGTGAGCAGGCGCGGAAACTGTGATTGGTTGCTGGCTTGTCTAAGCAATTGAGAGGTGTTTTAGATAGGCGAGTTACCAAGCTTTATGTAAAGAGCTGGAATGAGAGAAGGAGACTGTGCGAGTGGCTACAGCAATAGAAGAGAGTCGAGATGTTTTTCGTTTCGTGACACATTTCAATACAAACTATTTCGGCCAACCTCAGACGTTGACTTATGCTTTTTCAGAATCCAGCAGCAACGGCAAGGAGGCCTTTCGACCTGCGGTTGATTCCTGAGTTTGGAGGGACCGCATCAGGTGAACTAATTATAGAATGGCTCGAGCGAGTAGAGATGATCTGCGAGCTAGCCGATGAAGAAAGGGTCGAGCGCATTCTCCCCTTGAGGTTGACGGGTGGGGCTCTCGCTGTGTATCCGCAACTCAGCAAAGAGCTGATATCGACGAAATCAAGCGCGCCCTCATCACTACGTTCGCCGTAGATGCGTTCGTGGCATTTGAACAATTAGCGGCGCGGCGACTTCGCGATGGAGATCCCCAAGTTGGATAAGGACCACCTGAAAAATGGGTAGCTGACGCATTTGCTGAACTGTGAACGAGACCTCGAGCCATCCTAGATGGCGTGGGGATGATTGCTGACCAGAATGGGAGAAACTCGGTATGCTGTCTGTATGCCAACTCCAACTACCTGGATAATGGCTGCACCAAGGGACGTGCAACGAAGACGAACAACCGAGTACGACGATCGCACCGAAGGTTACGGTGCTTCAAATGCCAAATGATGGGTCACTTTGCATCGGAGTGCCCGGGAAACGGCTCAGGGAAAAAAACTCCAGCGCCGGTCTTCCCTCCAGGTAAGTGAATATTGAGGCGCTACCCGTGGTTAAACTACTCGTTGATGGACAGAGATACACGGCCCTAGTATACTAGGTGTTTAAAGACGTTAATGTGCAAGTTGACGTGTCGTTCGTGGAGACCTAGAGAGGCAAAGGTTGTAACTGCCGACGGAAAAACCTGGGTGTCGGCACAATGGAGCTGTTTATTGACAACATACGCCCGGTAACCGAGGAAGTATTGATTGTACATCAAATCTTGATAGGGCTCGACTTCCGACTAAGAGTCGACGTGATTGCGATGCTGGGAGGAGTACATGTAGGTGGCTCAGGTGAGGTGAGCTTTGCAGCTGAGAACATGCCCCACAGAGCCACCATTGCAATAAATGAACCTGGCTTCAGCGCAAGCGCGTATGGACAACAACTTGGAAGTGGGCGGGTGGCTGAACGCCTTTGATGGCAATAGTGCCAGAGAATAAGGGGAAAGTGAGACAGGTCAAGGACGACTACAGAGAACTGAATAACTTTGTTGACGCGTATACGGCCAACGCAAACGTTTTTGTTCAGAAATCGCAGGAATGGCGACAGCAAGGGAGCAACGTTGCCATCCTTGATCTGAGAAGGGCCTACCTCCAAGTCCGAGCCCATCGATCACTCTGGCCCTTTCAGACTTTTATGATAAAAGAGCAGAGATATTGCCTCACTCGACTTGGATCATGTCAGCGATTATGAATGTGGTCATGTCGCAGGATGAAGAAATTCGAAGGGCAACATCATCCTACATTGACGATGTCTACGTCAATGAAAACGTGGTCTCTTCAAGGAGGGTTAAGGAATATCTAGAACGCTTTGGCTTGGTATGCAATGCACCAGAGCCACTCCAGGATGGGGCGAATGTACTCTGACTACACGTCATTGGTGATGGAGAAAAACTTCGCCGGAAGCGAGCCAGTGACGTTCCGGAAGTCCCACCAGTGATCACTCGTCGGAGAACAGTTTCCACGTGTGGGAAACTGGTAGGCCATTTTCCCGTATGCGGCTGGCTCAGAGTGGTGGTAGCAGTCATAAAATGTCGCATAACTTCTGTTACGCCAGGATGGGACGACGAGGTGCACGAGGTTACCCTGAGATGCAATGATAACTGAAACTATGGAGAGAGTGATGCAAGACGATCCCGTGCATGGTGACTGGATCGTTAACGGGAACAAGCTCACCGTTTGGGTGGATTCCAGCTCAGTGGCCATGGGTGCCACCCTTGAGGATAAAGGGTCCATCATAGAAGACGCCTGCTGGCTACGACCAGAAAATGACACACGGCATATAAACCTGGCCGAACTAGACGCTACTCTGAAGAGGATTAACCAGGCGCACCAATGGCAAGCAGCAGTGCTACCCATCATCACAGACTCAGCATGCACCCAACGTTGGATATCAGATGCACAGACCGGAAGAGTGCGACTAACCACCAAGGCATCTAGCGAGATATTGATACGAAGGTTGCTCGCCACGCTAACTGAAATTATCAAAGAGTACAACCTGTCCATTGATATAGTGTTGGTTAAATCGGCAGACAACAAAGCAGATGCATTGACTTACGTTCCGCAGCATTGGTTGATTGCTGCTCGGAAATAGTCCGAACCTCTGGAGCTACTGTGTACTGCTTCTGGGCTCAGTATAAGCATACATGAACAGTGTGGGCATGCCGGGATTAAACGGACGTACTACTTCTCGAAAATGGTCGACCCAGCAGTGAAAAAAGCGGACGTTAGGATGATAGTGCAAAAGTGCGAGGGGTACCAGTCAATTGACCTAGTACCAGTGCAATGGCAAAAAGAAAACTTGAGGGCTACCCATGTTTGGAACAGGCCGTGGATAGACGTGACGCATGTTGGTAGCCAGCTCTATTTGACTATTATCGACTATGGTCCCTCCCGCTTCGCCATTTGGTACTATTTACCGACCCCTCCGCTCGGGCAGGATATGACACAAGGTCAATTTTTAAGCGGAGTTTAACAGGTTTCAATTCAGAGTATTCCTTCTCCTAGACTAGTTGCCTAACCAAGGCTGAAGAACCTAGTCTGTCCTACTATTTACCCATAGCTGGAGGGAGAATAATTGGATTCATACCTTTCCCAAGGGTATTAGTGCTATGTGAAATGCAATCAGTCTCGTCCAGGATTTGAACTCGAGTCGCCGTGTTCATTTTCTACGACGATAACGACTACACCACGGCCATTTGGTAACTGCTGCATCGACAGGACACTGGCAGCATAATACGCTAACTGGAGTCCATTTTTACGACTGGGGCCCACCCACCGAAATATCAACAGACAATGGTGCGGCGTTTTCTTCAGACCAATTCTCGCAGTTCCTGAGAAAGTGGGCTGTGTGGCTTCGGTTCCGGCGGGAAACGGTATAGTAAATAGGAGCCACCGGTCTATAAAAGTGATTGCAGCCAGGAAGCGATGTTAGATCCCAGAAGCGGTCTACTGGTATAATGCGACGCCGAAGGACGGTGTTTCGCCTACAACAGCACCGGCTAATATGATGCACGCCTAACACTTACGGCTGCAAGGCATCGACAACGCAATGGCTCTTTGCAACACGCAAGGAAAATACATAATTGGTGACGTAGTGTAGGTTAAGAACCCGCACAGCAAACGTACGGACAAGGTTAGAATGGGGCATGTTACCGAGATTATCAGCCCGCAGTCAGTGCGGGTCGATGGTGTGCCTCACCACGTTAAAGGACTGCGGCCAGTTGTAGGGTCAAAACCGTCATAAAACGATAAAAGTGACTTTGAGGAGTATCTAAAATTGGAGTATCTAACATTGGAGTATCTAAAATTGGAGTATCTAACATTGGAGTATCTAACATTGGAGTATCTAACATTGGAGTATCTAAAATTGGGGTATCTAACATTGGGGTATCTAACATTGGGGTATCTAACATTGGAGTATCTAACATTGGAGTATCTAACATTGGAGTATCTAAAATTGGAGTATCTAACATTGGAGTATCTAACATTGGAGTATCTAAAATTGGAGTATCTAACATTGGAGTATCTAAAATTGGAGTATCTAACATTGGAGTATCTAACATTGGAGTATCTAAAATTGGAGTATCTAACATTGGAGTATCTAACATTGGAGTATCTAAAATTGGATCCATTGAGCGTGGCCTCCAACATCAGCACTCTACCAGCGGACGCCAACGTTGCCAGCTGTTTAGAAACAGATGCTAGCTCAACGGACGAGAGTTTATCTGAGGACGAAGCCCCTGTCATCCTGCTCAGGCGGAGTGCTCGGCAGAAGAGGACTGCCCCGAGCAGCATGGTCTTTGATCACGACAGAGAGGGGCACGAAATAAATCTCGAAATCTGCCACCTCGGAGCAAGCGAGTTTGCACCTGTGTGACCATCCCGATATATCAAGTGTGTAAGATGTGTATAAGCAGACGCAGTCACCAGGCAGACGCGACCTTCTCTCGAAAGGGGTGTCCTCGTGGTGTAATGGTTAAAGCGATGAACTGCGGAATCGTAGTACGCGAGTTCGTACTCCAGTCGCTCTATTACGTTCACTTTCGGGCAAATACCCTTGGGAAAGGTATGAACCCCCTTATTCTCCCTCCAGCTATGGGTAAATAGTAGGACGGACTAGGTTCTTCAGCCTTGGTGAGCCAACTAGTCTAGGAGAAGGAAAACTCTGAATTAAAACCTGTTAAACTCCGCTTAAAAATTGACCTTGTGTCATATCCTGCCCGAGCGGAGGGGTTGGTAAATAGTACCTTCTCTCGAGCAGAGGAGCTTGCTGATCTTAAGATCAGTGGGGCGTGTAATGAGTCGGTCGGTCGACTTGAAACCCCCCAAAGCGAGTGGAGGTGGGCAGGCTCAGAAACCGTGATTGTTAGCTGGCTTGTCTATGGAAATGCGTGGTGTTTTCCATAGGCGAGTTACCAAGCTCTATGTAAAGAGCTGGAATGAGAGAAGGAGACAGACATTCCGAGAGATGTGGACTGTGCGCGTCGCTACGGCGATAGGAGAGAGACGGGATGTTTTTTGTTTCGTGACAAATTTCAACATAATGATCAGTCCGTCATCTCGGTAAAGTCCATGACAGCCGGGGTCGATTATATTGTTAGTTTATTTAGCAACAAGCACCCAACCAATTCTGATATTTTAGCCGAATTATATGAACCCATTGGATTATCAAAATTTCCACTAACTCCTTCTTAGTCCATAATTCCTTGTTATGGTAGAGTAAGGATTTGCGACAATGTTTAATTATATACATTTTATTCTCGGATATTCAAGTGTATTCTTCAGCTGATTTTAATGCTTCATTTACTGCTTTTCTCGTAATTAATGGGTACATTTCCCTTATATCGTATTTAATAAAAGAACATTTATCATTTTTATCGAGGTTGTTAAACCATTGGATACAATCTTCAGTGCTATGCCATTGATTTATATTTAAAGCTATTCTCATTGTAGCACAAATGTCTTGCAAAATAATTTTACTTATTTTACCCATTTGTGATTTAGAGGGATTGATTAACCTACAAGTTGAGTTACTCTGTAAACCACTTTTATTATCCTTAAATGTGGAAAAGCTCCTTTTTATATTATATTTTTCTACTCTACCTTTCACCTTCAATTTGCTGGCTGATATTTCTGCTTCTTTATTAATTTAACTCATTTTCCAAATTTAGTGGTGCTTTTTGATAATGTTTAATGACTTCTTTATTTAACATTTGTTTGTATTCATTAGTGCTCATTTTGTATAGGTAATTCAATTTATCAACTTTTACTATGATTTTTATTTCTATTTTCAAGTTTTTTTTAAGATCATTCTTTATTTGTTGTTGTATAGTATTACTAATTCTTCTATATTTTATCAACCTAACAAGACCTATAAATTCAGCCTCAAAATCATTCAATACTTTTATATGAGTGGGGCGTTTATTAGTTTTAAAACCATAATTTTCTTTTATATCTTGAAATTTATTCCGGGAATTGTTTGTAAGAAGAAAGATATGCTTTCCACCGCATATTAGCAATAAAAAATTCTATTTTATTCATTAATGCTAATTCATGGTGATGTTTGACAGGCAATGGAATGTTTTTAAACAGATAAGGAATATGTATTCGTTCCATCATGTATTTAAACTTAAAAGTGCTCAATAGTAACTAGAGCTATCGATTTTAATCTTTATATCTAATCTATAATTCTGTTGGTGTGAAAAAAACCAGACTGTACAATTTGCAAATTCTACAAACTGATATCAGAGGGAAAAAAAATTCAGTAAAAAAAGTATAGTTTGTAGAATTTGCAAATTGTACAATCTGTGTTTTTTCCCACCAATACAATTATAGATTAGATATAAAGATTAATTTTTTTTCTCTTAAAAAAGAATCAACAATCGGTCACATTAGGATAAATTTATTTTCATCCTAAAAAAGCATTGATATAAATCAATGCTCTAAAAAGATTTAACAGGACTTCAAGAAATGAATTAAAATATTTTTTTCACAGACTTTTTTTTCCAGACTTGGAAAAAAAATATCTAGACAATCTAATTTTAGTATATCACATCTTATTAAAATGAACTAAAAAATCTAAAGTAAAAAGTAAAGTTGGCGACCGTCGTCGAGGGCGACTAGAAGGCTCCCTTTTCAATAGCTACTACACCAAGGTGTAGGAGAGGGCGCTACTCCTTTCCTTGGATTGCTCCACTTTACTCTTGATACGTACCTTATATTGCTGAGTATTAAGCAAGGAAGCATCAAGTACCATTTTTAAAGTCTTTGGTATGATGTGACCTGGGATTGAACCCAGGTCTCCCGGACCATTGGCCAACACCTCCTCTAATTACAATAACAGAGTAAAAATCACTAATATAAATTCAAATTTTAATTAATTTACCAAATATAATAAATGATAGTTATTAATTTTCTGTTTATTTATTCACTTATTTTTTTAAATAGTCTAAATTTATTTTATGCCTACATCTAACTATTAAACCACATCTCTGATTTAATGGGTTACCAGGATCAAAGTATAACATAATTTGTATCTTTTCTTCCAGACACAAATTACATCTACCATCAAAACAGTTCGGAGTAGTAGATCTTTGCAATATTCTCCATTGAATTTCTGGGATTAAACCCATATTTTTTCAACTTCCAAAAATCTTTGGATAAAGTTGTTTGATTTCTCAAGCGTTCATGAGAGAACGAATGAATATGATTATTATATCTTACTTTCCATCAAACCGATGAAATTCCAATATAAGTTTTTTTTTTAATCTTTTATATTTTCCTTTGGGAAAATAATAGCTTGACCTGCTACGTTTTTCAAATTACACAAATCATTCATATAATATTTTCTAATTACTTCCGTATTATGATTTAATTATTTAAAAAAAATATTCGAGCGGGAATAACTAATTTTTAAAGTTTTCCTATTAAATATCTAAGGTAATATATTATACTAATTAAATTATTACTTCAAAAATAAGTGAAAAAATAAATAAACAGAAAATGAATAACTCTGATTTATTAAATTGGTAAATGAATTAGAATTTAAATTTATATTAGTGATTTTTACTCTATTATTGTAGTTTTTGGTGGGGTTACATAATTAATATTAGTTTTAGATTCTTTAGTTCATTTTAATGAGAAACACTGATAGAGTAAAATTAGATTGTCTGAATTTTTTGTGTTTGAATTTTTGACATGTATTATTGCAATTGTAATTTTTGCCTCTGTTAAATTTGAAGTATGATAAAACCTGATGTTGTTTTACATGCCATAATAATTTGATATTTATTGTTACTTGAAGGTTTAGGTTTGCTCTAATACATAGAAGAAATAAGGGCTTTCTTTGTCGGGTTGTAAATGTTAGAAAAATGTATCTTAATCCATTTCTTGTTTGTTCTGAAGAAGTCCTGTTAATCTTTTTTTAGAGCATTGATCAATGCTTTTAACAGGATGGAAATAAATTCATTATCTTAATGCGACTGATTATTGTTTTATTTTGAAGAGAAAAGTATTTGCTCTGTGGATTTTATTTACATTGAACTCTTACCAGGATTATTTAAATTTGATATTCTATTTTTGAATATTCTATTGCTCCTGATTGGAATTATTCCCTACTCCGGATTTACTGGAAAAAATAATATATATATATATATATATATATATATATATATATATATACATATATACTGTATGTATAATCTATGCTTCCAGCAACATATTTTTCTAAATAGAGAATTTCTGAATATCATTATTTGAGGATATGCCACTAACCAAAGAAACCTTTGCTATTCGTAACTTCACGACAGAATAGATAATTCATATATTTCATAATGCAGCAGAAAATACGTTCTGACAATATTAAGTAAAATGTTAAAGAATTACATAACCAAATTTGAGTGGTTTGGGAAGATCCTGACAATTGTCTATTAGTCATGTCTCATGTAAAAAGTAGAGCGAACTAAGTTCTTTATTATTAATTTGGTAACCAATCATGAAGGAAACCTCAAAACCAACTTTACTTCACTTTAGCCCAGTCAGCTTGGACTGTAGAATACGCCGACTGCAACTCTGTATAGAGATAAGAACCCCTCCCCCACAACAGGTGTCCAAGATATGACACTAAACAATCTGATGGTGAAGCTCCAGTAATGTTGGAACTTTGGTAAATGCGGAATAGTCCTTCATTGCCATTGCTCTCAGGTCCACTCTGGCTCAGAGTGGTAGCACCTGATAGGGTTCAGCTCAGTTGGCGGGGCTGTAGAATATGCCGACTACAGCTACGTACAGAGATAAGACCTTGTTGCGGAGCCGAGGCCCGGATGTTATTTTTATAGGGCAAAGGTGTAATCCGATCTGTTTACGTTCGCAGGCCGGTCGCGGCAACCTCCTCCCCAACGAGTGCCCTTGTTATCATATTTACCAACCCCTCCGCTCGGGCAGGATATGACACAAGGTCAATTTTGAAGCGGGGTTTAACAGGTTTGAATTCAGAGTTTTCCTTCTCCTAGACTAATTGCCTAACCAGGGTTGAAGAAATCAGTCTGCCCTACTATTTACCCATAGCTGAAGGGAGAGAATAATTGGATTCATACCTTTCCCAAGGGTATTAGTGCTATGTGAAATGCAATCAGTCTCGTCGAGGATTTGAACTCGTGTCGCCGTGTCCATTTCCTAAAACGGTAACGATTACACCTTGTTATGAAACATAATCTGATGGTGAGGCTACAGTTCTGGAGCTCTCGGGAATGTGTAGTACTCCTTCATTGCTATTACTTCCAGGTCCACTCTGACTCAGAGTGGTAGCATCTGATAGGGTCCTATCTATGGGTCTAATAGAATTGTTTGACATTTAAACTCTATGCAAACAAATCACTAACATTGAATCAAACTATTAGAAATAAACCTCTATGACCATTTAACAGAGTGTAAACAAATAACTGATGTTTAATTGTTAGCTTAAAACTGCGTGCAAATGAATAATAAGTAATGCTGAACAGAATTATTAGTGTTAAATAATAATAATTGAAATTCTTTAAGCGTGTGCTTAAATTGAACAATTGATATTATATAACAATACTTGAAACAATTTGACAGTGACCAAATAAATGAACAACATGGAAAAGAATAATTAGTGTTAAAAAACAATACTTGTAACCACTTCAGTCGGCAAACAACTGATTAATATTGAATGGAATTATAAATGTTAGACAGAAATTGAAACCATTTAACAGTATAGAAACAATAGCAATACCAGTGTGCAAACAAATTAGTTGTTCCAACTTATTTAGAAATAAAAATTACCAACAAATTATTCACTTACAAATCATTTATGTATATCTATTTAAATGTGTGCAAACATATGACTAACGTAAAATTGTTACTGATACATAGCAATACGCGAAACCATGTAAAAATTACCTCAGGCTCGTATAACAATATTATTTACAAAATGTGTTTACAAGTCATAGAGCTAATATAAAAAAGAGGATTTGGCATTCTACATGTAGTAGAAGGACTGTTTAAGACCGTATTTATTTTCTAATAGTTCTCACATTATAGAATAGTTTTAAGTAAAACAAACATCATAAGTTCTAAAAAGGGTTTGTTTTTTTTTTTCGGTCACGTCACCTCCGAGAACTCAACGACGAAAGTAATAGTGAGGAATAAACCAAAAAGCTCACTGACAACTTAAAATTAAAAAAAAAAAAAACCCTCACAAATGAGTGATAAAAAACACGCTTACCTGGAAAGCTTGGTAAAAAAAAAAACAACCAATCCTTCGAGGTGAACGGTTTTCCCCCGCCCCATTTGTTGTTTTGTTTTGTTTTTGTACGCTGTTCACAGATACATAACTTGCCAGGGTCGGTTCAGTTCGAATTTCTCTGTAAGCTCCCGAATTCGACAATGAAACAACTGCTGACCTTGGAAGTATAAAGATGAGGACATTAGTCCGAATATATCAGTAGTAAAAATTATCGGGCTTCATCTAAGAAATTTAGACAAATAAAATTATTGATATAATCTAATTGTTTGCATACAGGCAAAACATTAAAGTATTTGTGTAAAACGCAAAAACAGATTTTAAACACCACGTTCAACTATAAAAGATTTCTTTGTTGATACTTAATAAATAGGTGAAATGAAAATAAAGACTTACCTCTTTATGTCAATCTTCTCACGCGAACGATTAAGAAATTATGCACCAAATAATCTTTATACTGTAAACAGAACGCGATTTGGATGACTCAAAATGTTATTCTGATTTAATTGTCAATAGAGAAGAAACCAATCCTTATTCCCGTCCAATACAAATACACCTTGTTAGATTAGTTATAACGACGCGTGCGCACTAAGTGATTTAATGATGGCGTCGCTTCCGTTTCCGCTGCTTCACCATATAGCACATATAAAGAAAAATGAAGAGCAGACATGAAATGATTTTATTCTATAGTACAAAGACAAAACAGATTTGTTAGAAAAGGCAGAAAGACTGCCGTTTTAATACTTATAGAAAAGTGTATCGTGGCTGTTCCAGCGACTCAAACTAAAATCCTATGTTTCAAGAAAACGCTGTCACCCGTGACGTCAGACAACAACAAAATGTTGTTGATACTTCCGTTACGAATACACTCGCTATTTTGCCACAGGGATTAATTCTGCTGAACTTTCGGAGATAAATTCGTAACTACAAAAAAAAAAAAAAATACATTATATTTGGAAATTCCTCTTCAAAGTATATTGAAGCATTTCATTGTTACTTGGATTTAATAAAGGACCTCCCGCTCAGCCTAACGGGTGGTTGTAGACAACCCTTAAATAAACTCAGCGGTCTAAGACCAAGACACGTTTCGGCCGCGTGCCGGACTGTCAATGCTGAGGCTGAAAGGCCCCCGGCTTCGGCTGGGCCGGTCTACCTTTAAGTGGATGAGCTGCATCATTGACACCTTTAGCACTCTTGAATAGCATTGGACCTCTTGTTCCAGTTTAAGCTATAATCAGGCATCCGTGCCTGGACCCAGGTTGGGGTCCATGTCCAGGTAGGCTCATCAGGCCCACATGGAACCAAGTCTAGCAGGGCTCGAGCCCCGCTCGTGTCCTACCTTCCCCTCCCCTAATCCCAACTATAATCGACCTTTGGGTCATTGACCTTGTGTCAAGTCCTGTCTGGTGGGAGGCAGAGACAAATATACACACTGCTGTCGCATGCCGGACTGTCAATGCTCAATGTCAGACTTGAGGTCAAAAGGCCCTCGGTTTCGACTGCGCCGGTCTACCTTCGGTGGGTGAGCTGCATTATTGGATGGCAGAGACAAATATAACGTTCCGGCTACGACAGATGGTGTACGAGGAAGGTAATCCGTACCTTCTCGAGTCTAAGCACTCCGTCTGAAAGACCTTATCAGCAGCAGCCGCTCGAGACGCACCGATGCAGACCTACCCAACAGCTGATGTCTTGACTCCAGCCAGCAGACGACGCCGGAACCAGACACAGACCCAGCAGAGCCAGCAAAACCAACCACAGTTATTTTTCTCATTCAAACAGCTCTTCTAAGAGCTAACCTTAAAAAGCCTCACCATTGTCAACAGCTCTTCTAAGAGCTAACCCAAGAAAGTCTTCTAAGACAATTTTTGGTCTTCTCACTGCACCTTCCTGGCTCCAGCTTTACCACCTGCAGTTCCTGCATCTTCCAGCTACCAGCACCTCCAGACCAGTCCCAGCTTCAGCAGCAGTTTCAGCACCTTCCAGCACTGACAGACCAATTCCAGCTTCAGCTTCACCAGCAGCCGTTCCTATGCAACCAAGCTACCAGCACCAACGACAGACCAGCACCAGCTTGACCCAGCTGCAGACTTCTGCATCACCTTAGTTTACTTTGTGTCATATCTAGGACACTCGTTGGGGAGGAAGTAAAATTTTTGTCAAGAAAATACAACGTTCCCGCAAGTTGTAAACTAGTCAGGTCTGTCATATTCATCACAACGAGGCTACAGACACGTATTGTAAACATTTTTGAAGAAGGACTCGTTCGTTGGGAGAAGAGAAACGGTTTGCTCTCCGAACTACAGAGTAGCGGGTCGTAAATTACTTTTTTGGTTCTCTCACCGGAGGGGTGGCAGTAAGGAACAGAGCTGTTCTTATTGGCATCAGATTCGCCGAAACGGTGGGCTTACTACTACTGTTGTGGCGGAGGAAGAGTCAAGGGTTCTTTTTTGAAATGGGAGAAGGGAGTAGAATTTCATTCTCTTTCCTCGATAACCAATTATTGGGTGATGATGTACTGGATATAGCTCGTGGAAAAGTTTATTTTTTAAGGCCTAACAGTGAAATGTAGTTTCTGAGAGAAGCAGGTCTGGAGATTTTTCAGTAGAAACTCACTTTTATAGTCAAGCTGAGAGATGAGGAATTCTCTGAGACAAGCTGACCAGAAAGTTTCCAATTTTTTTATTACCTATCTTGCGGAAGGAAGTAAAATTTCACACTCTTTTCTCGATAACCGATTTTTGGGAGATGTACCAGAGATAGCCCGTGGCAGAAGTTTTTTTTTTGTGATCTAGCAGAGAAACAGTTTGCTTCTGAGAGATGTAGGCCTGAACATTTTTGAGTTAAAACTCCTTTTTATGGTCTAGCTGAGAGATGAGTAATTTTCTGAAACGATCGGACAAGAGGTTGCCAGTCTGTTTAGTAGCTATCTCGAGGAAAAACAAACCGGAATGATTCAGGTCTATAGGACCTGTAGTTTCCGGAAAGAAAGAAAGAAAGAAAGAACAAGAAAGGAAAGAAAGAAAGAAATAAAGAAAAGAGTAAAGGAACGAAAGAAAAGGGAAAAAGATATCGACAACTAAACTACAAACGTTCTCCATGGACAAAGGATGAAAAAAGAAAGAAAAAGGATGAATGTAAAGAAAATGCAGAAAAGCAGAAGAGATCACCAGGATAAATAACAAACTTTCCTCGTAGACATCATGGACTAAAAGGTTTTGGGGATTTCTCATTCTAGGAGAGAAAGTAATAAAGGGAACTGGTTTCAGTCACTTACAGGGAAGTAAGACAGATGTAATTTTATATATTATCATTAATGCTACCTTAGTTTTATATTTTGTTAATGTATGTACCAGGATCATTAAATAAGTTTCCAGACTCTTTTCGTATGGGCACTTTTATTGAGAATACACATATGAAACTCTAGTCCCCTTCGGAGTAATCTCCTCCGGTTACAATGCACTTGTACCGTTCCAACAACTTCTGGAAGGCCCCATGGAAGTCCTCTTGTGTGAGCGTGTCAATGACCTTCGTCACAGCCTCTTTTATCTCCTCAATTGTCTCATAACGACAGCCTCTTAGCTTAGGGAATAACCAAAAGTCACAGGGAGCAAGGTCTGGACTATAGGGAGGGTAAGGAACTGTCTTGATGCCCATTTTAGTCAAATAGTCTGTGACAAGGATGGAGTTGTGGACTGGTGCATTGTCCTGCTGGAAATGCCACTGACCCGATTTGAAGAGTGCTGGCCTCTTCTGACGGAATCTCTTCCTGAACTCCCTTAAAACCTCAACATAGTAACCCTAACCCTTTGGCCAATCAACTCTGGTGTATTGACTTCTTTACTCCTTGCACACCTCTCATAATCGCTCACAGACTCCGTGCCTTCCTTGAATCTCTTATGTCACTCAAAAACTGATGCTCGATTCATGCAAGATGCTCCAAAAGCAGTCTGAAGCATACCATACGTTTCTGTAGCATCTTTTCCAAATTTAAAACACAATTTTATTGCGTATCGTTCTTCTAAAGTGTCCTCACCTCCAGATTGCATTTTTGAAATTCACTAGCTGTGACACTGAGGCTTTAGTAGGGTGTATTCCAATTACTGCTGTAGCTGTTGGTTTGAACCTGAAATCATAAAAATTGGTCAGTCATCTCATAACATGTATAGCAATAACATACTGAATTTTCAAGAGTCTTCGACAATTTTAGATACCTGTACAAAAAAACTCTGGAGACTTATTGAATTCACCACGTAAGAGATATGTAATTTTTGCTTATGTTTTATTGTTGCTTTTGTTTTGTTTTGTTAATGAATTAATTCTTGCACAGAGACTGATACGTAACCCACTAGCTGTCGTCTGTTTTTATCCACTTTATAAAATAAAACATTTGTAACTTTTGTAATAAGTGTCTCGTTTGTTTTTAGCTCTGACTTACTTTTTTTTTTTAGCATTGGACCTTTACATCCAGTAGTTTTTTTTGGGGGGGGGGTTGTCAGTTTGTTTTAAGGTCTCTTTTTAGTAACGCCCCTGAAAATATCGACAGTATTTGTTTTATCTCCGTCTTCTCTTTCAGCACATCCATAAAGGTCGAGGAAAATAAAGCAATAACTCTTAGTCTAAATTACTATATTGATTGCTAATTTACGTGACTTTTTATGGGGCTATAAAAGACTTGGTTGGTTATTTATTTAGTTTAGTTTGTTTGGTTATTCGTTTTTTAGGGTTTTCGGGTTTAGATATCTGACTCCATTGGTTTTCTTCTCTTGTGGGGTCAGGCGTAGGTCAAGGGCAAAGCTATGTTGCCGTTTGATATCGGATTCCATAATGAGGTTATTTTATTTTTACCTCATGTTGGCTAGTTGATATGACTACTTAAACAAGAAAAGCCCAAAAAGAATTATACGAAAGACAGCAACAGATAGGAGACGAAGACGTTTCTTTTATATTTTCCTTTATTTCCTGGGTTCAACAACCATTCAATCAGTGAGTGAATTTTCCCTGAATACAATTGAGATGGTTGAATCCCCTAGTTAAGGTGTCTAATTAATCGTTTCTTGGTATATGCTTGTCCTCATTTGGTATTTTAAAGCTTCCACAATGGTTAGTTGCTTTTGGAAGTTTGTCGAAGTCCAGTGTTTTTAGTTCGTCGTTCCATTTCATAGCCTTTTATATTTCGGTATACTGTTAACCGAGAGTGGGCTGCTACTGGTGAAAGGACCAGCCAACGCTTCGTCCAAAGACGAATGTGTGGCATCTTCCACTAGTTAGCAAGGTATTGTCACTTCGCCGGTCACTGCCTAAACGAGAGTGAGCCTCCTCCTCTTGTCGGGAGCTCCCTTTTTCCTTACGCATGCATCGCCCCTTTTTCCTGCCAGAGACCTCTGGGAGTTTCTGCATATTTTAATAATTTTTTTTAATTCAATTAAAAAATTTATTTATTTATTTATTCATTCCCTACACTCGACCCCATCATAATTCGTTGGCTTCTTCTGTGTCTCTGAAGGGTGCTAAGGAATTACTGAAGGAAGAGAGAAAAGAGACTAAGATACCATATATTCCAAATTCATTTTTGGGCTCCACAACCATTTTGTGGGTGTAGAAATTTTTCCTGAATCCAATGAAAATGATGGCATCTCCCAGAGAAGGTGTTAAAATATATTTGTCATCTATAGTTTTTGATAAGTCAAAAGTTGGTTCTTTTTATGATGCTTGTTTCGGCGTGTCGGCTCGGTAGCAGCAGACACAACTTGTATGTGAAGCTTTGGGACTTGGCAAACAGACGTGCAACCTTGCTAACAGCCGAGTGGACAAACGTCGTTTCAATCTGTGACGTACCGTTTTCGCAGGGACGGTTCCTTGTCCAGGCAAGCTTCACCCCCACTTCCTGTCAGGGTCTTCTGGGAATTTTTGCACTTCTTGATCTTATTTTATAGTATTTATTTTTATTTTTCTAGTCACTACAGTTTATTTAAAAACATTAATATTTTATAGAGGTCTTTATTTTTTTTCTGAAATCAAGTTAGTAGCAAATATGAAACAGAAAGATATACAAGATACGTATTTAAATGAATAAAAATGAGTATTTTGAAAAATTATATTAATATAATTTTTTTTTTTGTATTTTTCTTTAAATGACTTACTTGGTGTATGTATAGGAAATGATGCAATTTCCTTATCAAAAGAATTTTCTGGAAAAAACGGATCAAAATTGGCGCAAAGATTTCCAACTAACGCCCACGTAGATGTTACAAAAAGATAAACAACTAAAACTAGATTTTAAGAACCAATAGGAGGTCTCTAAAATACGCACCCAAAGAATTTTCAAAAGTCAACGCGTCCGCGCGGGATCCACCTTAATGCTTTAAAAACACGTAATATTCCAGACAACGCAAATCAGTCACTCACGCCAACCCTGAGTGATGTGTACTAACTGTTTCTCAGCGGCGCCGTGCTCATTTGATATTCAAACAACGGTGTCATGTTACTACTTCAAGTTGGATAAAGATCGTATCCACGCTGGACTCAAAACAGGTCTCTACGGTCGTGACTTGATACACAAATCGCTGTATAACCTTCTACATTTTAGCTCCCAACAAAGAAATAAATTTCTTTATTTTTGTAGCACTATTGTTAATATTGTCTTTTCATTCATTAACATTAGTACACTACATATGCATGTGTATTATTTTCTTTGTTCCAGAAGTTTGTAGCAGCCACATATCTATTTCCTTTCGCGAATAATGCCCCTGTTAAGAGAATCGGTCACTCACTGACCAATCAACTGGCAGAGCACATTGATTCCTTCTCCCTCTCAGGAACTATTTTTTCTGGTCCCTTTTCTGTAGAACGGACAACGTCAGAGAGAGTCTGGAGCTAGCAGAAGGAACATATCTCTCTCACATGACTGCACTGATTCCACTTGGAACACTTCGCTCACTGCTAGCTTTAAACACGCTTCCTACGAACCAAGGACCAGCATACAGACCAGCGACGCAAAGAGACACTTTCTCACTCCTTCACGCCAGTTATTAATAAACCTTACTTTGTTGTGTTGTTAAAAGAAGTTTTGTAATTCATTTGTGTGCCTAAAAAATATAGTGTTAGGGAAATTAACTATTCTCCTTTAACGCTCTAAGTTTTATGTTGAGAAAAGCATTCGAATTTCCCAAGCTTTGAATTTCATGGAACGAAAATTATCACATCCGTTCTGGACTATGTGTGGTGTTACTACGGGTCTCTTACTCCTTATTTATTCTCTGTCGGGGGGGGGGGGGGAGAAAGTTGTTCCCTATTGTTCTAGACTGATTTTTGGTGTCAGTTGAAAGGCTATTTTTAGTATGATGAAATATCAACCTTTTTCATTGAACTATTATAAATAATTGAATGGGGAGATACATATCCTCTCCCTCATAACTTCTAGATGGATCACAGGGTAGCAATTTCACGTGACCACTAAAACGATAAAAAGTAAGTGAAAATAAAAACAAGCTTTTGGTTGGAAAGGATTTCATCAATACAAGGTAAGTATTTTTATATGTATAAGTATTTTTATTTGTATAAGTATTATATGTATATGTCACCGGCTCATTGGCCTTGTGGTTTGAGTGTTCGGCAATGGTCCGGGAGACCTGGGTTCAATCCCAGGTCACGTCATATCAAAGACTTTAAAAATGGTACTTGGTACCTCCTTGCTTAACACTCACCAATATAAGGTACGTATCGAGGGTAAAGTAGAGCAATCCTGGGAAAATGAAGTTTTTCCCCCTTTAAAACTTAGTTGCGAACTTTGTACTTATGTTTGACTGAATTCTTTGAAATAGAACTGTTTTGTCATTTAGCTGAATGTAAATAAAATCTGTACTTATACTTATACTAAACTGAATTGTTTGAACTTTTATCAAAATGACTTAATTCGGCGTTAAATGACCCAAAAAGTGTTGGTACGCCGTAAAACAAACCAACCAACCAACCAATAGCGATTAGACGTGTCATCCGAAGATATAACCAAAAAAACAAATTTGGAGAGAATAAAATTTACAATATAAAGAATTTTGAAGGTTAAAATTTAATATGAAGAAGTTGTCACTAACAGCCAAATTTAATATTTAACTGGGTAATGTTTTTAGGGGGCTTTAGCGTGTGATTTTAAATGGTAAATTCAAATGGTAAATTCAAACGGTAAGTTCCGCAGCTTTCTAGTTCCGATTCTGATTCGAAAAGATTACACAGACAATAAGTTTTTAAAATGGAATTTTATACAAAAGAAACAAGAAAGAAAGGGATAGAAAAGATAAAGTGTTGCAAATTTTAGTGAAATTTGCAGAAACTTATCTGGGAGAGTGCACAGGAAACAAAGTTCTTTGAATTTGAGTATATTTCTTTTCTTTTTAGTTTTGTCGAAATGTTTCAGTTATCAATTAATTTCGAGTCTTCTGTAAAGTTATCTTTTGAGCAGAATTCTTGGTTGAATTTTTTTTTCAGTTGTTTAACTTGGTATAATTTCTGTAGTCGACTTTCACTTAATTTTTACTTTTATTTCTTGGGAAGCTTCTTGCTTGTTTATCGGGTGTTCAAGAAGCGTGTGACGAAACCTTTCTGTTGGCTATTCTTACCTGCCTTTACAGTTTGGGCCTCGAATTTGGACTGAGGGTTCCAGTTGTAGTTCTCGACAAATAGTTGGAGGTAGTTTTTTGGTGCCGTATTTTCTCGGATTATTTCTCCCTTTCCACTCTGGCCAAATCAAGTGCCGCATATGGTCGGTTTGATTGTTTTCTAGGAAATAAATTTTTATAAACCAGCCAAGCGAAACGGTCAACTGATTGAAAGAAGAATTGTAGTGGAAGGGAAATTTCGTATTTTGGTTTGGCGCGCAATTTAATTCGACACTTAATTTCACCCAATCAGGATGACCTATCCTATTCATCCCGGAACTTCCTTTCCGGGCAGCAGCAAATTGGGTAAGCTGTCAAACACACTCTCTTTGGCTGGAGAACGCCGTCCAGTGCAGACGTCACACTGGCCGTTCTTCAATAGCAATACTCTTTAGCTGGACAATGCCGCCCAGTGCAAACGTCTCCCTGCGGCTCTAGAATGCATCGTACAGGCACAACTTTATGTCACCCCAAAATTGGCTATGTCAACGCGATGCTTTTATTCCGCTCTCGACACCTAGCTATCAATTCACCTCTGCGCCACTTTAATGGAAACAACGCATACTCTCCTCCCCCCAAAATACCAGACACACGAAACTCACGGTGACATCCAAAGTTGTGCTTGCACGAGCATGTTGAATAGCCACTCACGATATATATGTATAACTTGATAGTTTGGAAATTCATGCCGTAACTACCAATTGGATGCCTCAAGTGGTAAAATGGTTTACAAGCTAGACTATTTCTTGTGAGTTCGATTCTCACTAGATGTCTCATATTTCCAGCCTTGTGATACAACTAAGCAAATAACTCCAGCAATAACATGTTGGACACCTCGTGATGTAGTGGGAAACAAGCTAGACTGACCTGATCATTTCTAGTGAGTTCGATTCTCACTGGGTGTCCCAATAACGTGTTGGACGCCTCGTGTGATGTATTGGGAAACAAGCTAGACTGGCTTGATTATTTCTAGTGAGTTCAGTACTGAAGAATTTGTTGGACGCCTCGTGTAATGTAATGGGAAACAAGCTATACCATTTCAAGTGAGTTTGAGTCTCACTGAGTGTCTCATATCTCCGGACTCTTGCCACAACTAAGTAAAGCTTAGTAAATAACTGTAGCAATAACGTGTTGGGCGCCATATGTGATTTAATGGGAAACAAGCTAGAGTGGCTAGGTCATTTCCAGTGAATTTGATTTTCACTGGGTGTTTCATATCTCAAGTTTTGTTCCACACAACTAAGTAAAACGTAACTACAGCAATGACTTGTTTCGGAGACTTAGTTTTGAAAGATATTTTGAGAATAAATGTAACGTTATGAGGAAAGAAAAAATGAAGCATGTTTTAGTCAGTGAATGAAACTAATTAAAGTTAGGAGAATGAAAACTGGAACGCCGCATCAATTGTAGGTCCTGTACCATGTATATATTTTCATGCATTAAATATTTTCTTTAAGGTACATTTTAGTAATTCACTAAGCTTTTTGCTTGGATGTAGCATTAAGTCGTACGAATGGGGCATCCAGTAAGATTAGAACTCACTTGTAAATGTTTTCTTGTCTAGATGGCTAACAATTACACCACTCGAGAAAGAACAAGCTCGTCATTACTTTCCATGCATTAATGAATAATACACATGCGCAGTCCATCGGAGGAAACGGAAGCGACGCCATTTTGGAAGTGACTTAAACAAACGTTGACATAGTTTATTCTATGTTTCACATAAAGTATTTTAGGACATCTGTCAAAATTATTTCCTTTTTTTTGTTTAACTGCAAAAACTGAATAACATTTTTAATTGTTGAAATCGAGTTTTCACTATAGAAAAAAATTTTTTTTCTTATTTTTGCTCATTACGTCTGAATCGTTCACATGAAAAGATAGACAAAGGTAAGTGTTTATTCACTTATTTAACCAAAATGAATTGTATACATATATATATATATATATATATATATATATATATATATATATATATATATATACTTGAACAACATTTTTTCATCAATTATAATCCCTAAATATTAAAGTGTATTTGTTTTTATTATCATTTCCTGTAGGAGTACGACGGATAATTTTATTTCAACAGCCTATTTTATAAGGTAAATCAAAATGTTAACAATTTCGTTTTTAGGTAAAATTTTCGATTTATCATAATTACCATGTTATTGATTGAGTAATTATTTTTTTTATAGTAATGATATTATTATCATTCATCATAAAGCTTTAAGAAATTGTTTAATTTCCTTATATATTCTTGCACTAGAAAAAATGTATAAATATTATTTATATACATTATATTAACGCATGAACAATTGTTTCTCTTCATGAAATTTATAGTTCATTTCGAAAAATCTCAAGGTATATGACAAAAATGTTAAATACTTGATATATCTGTGGTAATTCAGATATTGGATTACGATTGGTTCCAACTACATATGACTTTCGTTCTATAACAAATCAAAAGGAAAGAAAAGAAAAAAAAAAAAAACACCATAATTCAGGGAATTATCCGATTTTAATGAAATTTTCTGTATTCATTGATTTAGGAACGAATTTCATAGCTATTACTTTTGTCAAAAACTTTGCATATTTTTTTTACCAAATATCTCGACCGGCCATGTTCGGATCTGGTCAGGTGTGTCTTGGTTTCGGTGGCCGTCTGCGTGGCTGACATGGGTGCTGGGAAACCTACCATGTCACGCAGCTGAGAGAGACATACTTCTCTAGCCTCAGGGAGCCGTCCCCAAAGGCTCTAACCTTCTCTGGAGGAGCTAAGTTTATCACATTGCTCCTGAGGCGTCCCTTTTTAGGGGGATGCTAACAGGGCCCGCTGCATTTTTTTAATGCCAGGCATGTCTGGGCCTATGTACGCACCCAACTTAAAAAGGCCTCATATTGCACTCATTTGGTTGGTGGGGTGCACGAGAAATATCACTTAACTTTAACCCCCACCTCGTGTGTGGTGCTATTTAATTAGTAATGATGTAAAATATGGCATATACTTTTTGTATATAATAAAAAGACAAAAGTCTGAAGATTTTATATTGAGAGCTGTTGGAAGAAAATAGTACTCCAAATGTGTATGTTAAAAAATAAATGAAATGTTTTGAGAGTTTTTAATTCTTTGATTGAATTGAAAATATAATTTTCTTTTAGAAGTCCTTATGGTTAGGACTGTAAAATACACTGACTACATCACTGCAGAGGGTTAAGAACCTCCCTCTCCCCACAACAAGTGTCCTGGATATGACACTAAACAATCTGAGGGTGAGGCTCTAGAAATTGTGGAACTTTAGGGAATGCAGAGTATCGCTTTATTGTCATAGCTCCCAGGTCCACTCTGTCCCGAAATCGTAGCATCTGATAGGGTCCTATCTATGGATCAAATGGAACTGTTTGACATTTAAACTGAATGCAAACAAATGACTGCTAAATTGTTACAAATACAACTGTTTGAAAATTTAACTGTGTATAAACAAATGACTGATGCTTAATTGAATTTTTAGTGATACATAGGAATACTTGGAACCATTTAACTGTGTGCAAAAGAATTAGCTTTGATTCATTTTAAAAGATTATCAAGAAAATGTGTTTATATATATTTAATATATATATATATAGAAGAATTGGCATTAAATAACCTACAATGGTTGATATGCCATGAAACCCAACCAAATCATATATATTCAATATATATGTATGAAGAGGATTTGGCATTATATAACCTACAATGGTTGATATGCCATAAAATCAAACTGAACTAAATTCTATATATTGAATATACATGTATAAAGAGGATTTGGCATTAAATAACCTACAATGGTTGATATGCCATAAAACTATACTAAATCATATAAATTTAATATATATGTATAAAGAGGATTTGGCATGATATAACCTACAATGGTTGATATGCCATAAAACCAAACTGAACCATATACTTTTAATATATATGTATGAAGAGGATTTGGCATTATATAACCTATAATGGTTGATATACCATAAAATCAAACCAAACCAAATCTTATATATTGAATATACATGTATAAAGAGGATTTGGCATTAAATAACCTGCAATGGTTGATATGACATAAAACCAAACCAAATCAAGGTTCCAGTTCTGAATTTATTATCTAAGAATCCAGTGCCTTTTTCATTACATTATCAGTTATTCTTTGCTCCTTTTTCTTGTTAATGAACTGTCCTTTATGTATCCCAGCATATACCCCACTTTTCTATTTGAATGAAGCCAATCCTTAGCAACTCCTTTTCTATTCTTGTGTTTTTCATAAGTTTCAACTCTATAATGTAATATTTTGCCTTCATTTGGCTTAATTAGTCTAAAAATCAATGGCTTCAATTTCATTTGTCTCACATATCCATTCCATTTCTCCCTGTATATAATGTAATATGAAAGACTCTATGAGGTAATGTTTTTTTGCCTTCCCTAATTTTGATTTACCTAGAGATCTAGGGCTTCAATTTCATCAGTCTCAGTTATTCTACAACTGACTTAATTAATATCACCTATATCAACTCCATTTCTCCCTGTATATAATGTAATATAAAAGACTGTATGTTGTAATATTTTGCAATCAATATAATTAGCCTACAGATCTATTAATTGAATTTCATCAGTGTCAGTTACTTTTCTAATGATCTCACTAATATCACCTGTATCATAGACTGCTCTAAAATATGACCACCCCAACCAGTATCCTGGATATGAAACTAAACAATCTGATGGTCAGGCTCCAGTTCTGAAGCTTCGGACAATGTAGAGTACCCCTTCATAATCATTAATCGTACGTCCACTCTGACCTGGAGTGGTAGTGCTTATTAGGGTCCCAACTATTGGTCAACTGTTTAATCATTTACTATACTTGAAACCATTTAACTGTGGCAAATAAAACTATTAGTGTTAGATAACAATACTTGAAGCTGTGTGCAAACAATTGCCCAGTCGGGTGAGGGGGAGGGCTGTAAAATATACCGACTGCATCTCTGTTGAGGGATAAGACTACCCCCACCAACAAATAATGCTGAAGCTTTGGGGAATGCAGAGTACCTTTCATTGCTTTTGCTCCCAGGTTCACTCTGCCCCAGAGTGGTAGCACTTGACAGTGTACGATGTATGGGTCAAATAGAACTAAACTGCATACTTATGCTAAACTGAATTGCTTGAAATAGAACTGTTTTGACATTTAAACTACATACTTATGCTAAACTGAATTGTTTGAAATAGAACTGTTTGTGACTTTGAAACTACTGATGCTAAACTAGATTGTTCAAAATGGAACTGTTTTGACATTTAACTATGTGTAAACAAAAACTATACTTATATTAAACTGAACTGTTTGAATCAGAACTGTTTCACTAAACTGAATAGCTTGAAATAGAAATGTTTGTGACTGTTAAACTGTGTACTTATGCTAAACTGAATTGTTTGAAATAGAACTTTATTTGTATAAAAATGGATTTGACACTAAATAACCTTTAAAGTTTGATATGCCATAAAACCCAAACAAACAAACAGTATGTGCAAACAAATCATCTCTGGCTCATGTAAAAATAGTTACCAACAAACTATTTGTTTACAAATGATATATATTCAATATATATGTATAAATAATATTTGGTATTAAATAACCTGTAATGGTTGATTGCCATAAAACCCAACAAAACCAAATCATATTTAATGTATATGTATAAAGAGGATTTGGTATTAAATAACCTGCAGTGGTTGATATGCCATGAAACTCAACCAAACCAAATCTTATATATTTAATATATATGTATAAAGAGGATATGGCATTAAATAACCTATAATAGTTGATATGCCATAAACCAAACCAAATTATATATAGTCAATATGTATGTATAAAGAGGATTTGGTATTGAATAACCTGTAATGGTTGATATACCATAAAGCAACAACCACCACCACTTCTGCACTATTCTCTGCTTGTTAAAATCCATACAACACAATTTCAAATATTCCTTCTGTCTTTTCAGTGGAAATGGTAGCATCATAGCATTCATTATGTCTAGTTTCAAAGTCTGGAGAGTAATCAAATGTTTCCCATGCCATTTTGACTTTCTTGAAGGAGTTCCTACATTTTGAGCAAACATGTCCTGGATCCAAGTTATATTCTTTCACATCAACTTTGAATTGAAAAATTTTAAGATATAATAATTCCATCCTTGTCATAGGTTAGATGAAGAAATCGTGCAGGACATTGCTGGAGAAGCAAGGACAAACTCATAAGCGGCGTTCTTCTATGGATGTGGTAGTGTTGGCTGACCAGCAAGAACTTCTTTACATTAACTCTGTGCAGACTTAGGATGTAGTTTAGAAGACCTGCTAGGACTGATGGATTATATGGATGGGGAGAGAGAGTCAGGGAAGTCCATGTTGTCAGTACAATTTGATGATGATAATGATGAGTAATAGTTATTGCTATTAACAAAAATGAACAAGTGTCCAGTCCAGTTTCATGGTGTTTTATGGCATATCAACCATTGTGGGTTATTTAATGCCAAAATGTTTTTATGTATATATATATATATTTGATTCTTCAGCAAATAGTTTGTTGGTAGTTTTTAAACGAGTTTGAGTATTGCTACCTATCAGTAATAATTCAACTTAATATCAATCATTTGTTTGCACACAGTTTAAATGGTTTCAGCTATTTCTATCTCTGTGACCATCAACCACCACTTCTAGGACTTTTAAGATAAAATATGTTTGGGCATTTGTTTACCTCAAGAGCAATTTGAATTATCTGGTTAGGGCATGATAATGTAATTGATTGGATTGGGCATCTCCAACTGCCCGTCTAGCCCAATAAGGGTTGGTTGGTTGGTTGGCTTTTATGCCATATCAACCTTTGTAGGTTATTAAACACCAAATCCATTTTTATGCAAATAATTCTATTTCAAACTAGCAAATCAGAGCCAAAGTGGTTATTTGTAGATCACATAATAACTTGGGTTGTTGGGTCACTGACTACTCAGCTGCCAGGATCTAGAATTGGGAATAGCCTAGTTCAATTACCATTTTTGGTTAAATGTTTGAATATATACATTTTTCTAATGTTTTCTTAATATGCTCATTGAATGGTAAAAAAAAGCGATGGCAGATTTAATATGAATTACATAATATCTAGCATTTCATTAAAAGGCAAAACAGTTGTTATAATTATATGATGGCAAACTAATCCTTACTATTTTTTTTCAATATCACCTTATCTTTATTTGCAGATGTCTATTGTTGAAAAGATATAACCAAATGGGAGAAACTATGAATACCAATGTGAAAATGTACTTCTTTAAACAGTGTGAATATTCAGTTTGATAGATTTTACCTTTAACATGCAAAGAGACAGTAAAAGGCAGCCTCACTCTTGCCAAATGTGTAGATCAAAATCAATAAATTAAATTTTCACATCTAATCACAAAAGGGAGAAATTCCTTGGTTTTACATCAGCATTTGTATTTAGTATTCATTTCTAAAAGAACATGCAAACAGAAGATGAAAAGCAACTTTACCCTTGTCAAGAATGTGTATCAGTATTTTCAGAGAGTTCCAGTTTAAAAACCCACATGCAAATACACACAGGAAAGAAACCTTTTTCTTGTCCACTGTGTGAATCATCATTTTCTGTGAATTCCCATTTAAAAAGACACATGCAAACACACACCGGGGAGAAACCATTTTCTTGTGAAGTGTGCGGATCAGCTTTTTCCACAAATTCCAACTTAAAAAAGCACATGCGAATACACATGGGAGAGAAACCCTTTTCTTGTGAAGTATGTGGATCTGCATTTTCACAGAATGCACATTTAAAAAGCCACATGCGAATACATACAGGAGAAAAACCATTTTCTTGTCAAGTCTGTGGATCTGCATTTTCAGAGAATTCCAGATTAAAAAAACACATGCGAACACACACAGGGGAGAAACCATTTTCTTGTGAAGTGTGTGGTGCAGTATTTTCACAAAAAGCACATTTAAAACGCCACATGCAAACACACCCAGGACAGAAAGATTTTTCTTGCCAAGTTTGTGGATCAGCATTGTCAGATACTTCCAGTTTTAAAAACCACAGTGGAGAGAAACCATTTTCTTGTCAAGAGTGTGGATCAGCATTTTCTGTAACTCTCCATTTAAAAACACACTTGCGAAAATACACAGAAGAGAAACAGTTTACTTGTGAAATATGTGGATCCGCATTGTCAGATAAATCCAATTTAAAAAAACACATGCGAATACACACAGGAGAGAAACCATTTTCCTGTGAAGTGTGTGGATCAGCATTTTCAGAGAATTCCAGTTTAAATAAACACATGCGAATACATACTGGAGAGAAACCATTTTCTTGTGAAGTATGTGGATCAGCTTTTGCACAGAATGCACACCTAAAAAGCCACATGCGAATTCACACTGGAGAGAAACCGTATTCTTGTGAAGTGTGTGGATCAGCATTTTCAGAGAATACCAATTTAAAAAAACACATGCGAATACACACAGGAGAGAATGCATTTTCTTGTGAAGTTTGTGGAGCAGTATTATCAGACAGTTCCACGTTAAAACAGCACATACGAATACACACAGGAGAGAAACCATTTTCATGTGAAATATGTTCATCAGCATTTTCAAGTACTTCCAACTTAAACATACACATGCGAACACACACTGGAGAAAAACCATTTTCTTGTCAAGTGTGTGGATCAGCCTTTTCAGTGAATTCTCATTTAAAAACACATATGCGAATACACACTGGAGAGAAGCCATTTTCTTGTGAGATATGTGGATCAGCATTTTCAGATAAATCTAATTTAAAAAAACACATCCGAATACACACAGGAGAGAAACCATTTACTTGTCAAGTTTGTGGATCAGCATTTTCAGATAATTCCAGTTTAAAAAAACACAGGCAAATCCACTGAGAGGAGAAATAATTTTCTTTTCAAATGTGTGGATATGCATTTTTAACAAGTTCCAAATTAAAAGTGCATGCCCAAGAACGCAAGTCAAACTAATGAAGTATATGGACGAATATGTTCAAAATGTTGCAGTTTGAATTTGTAGTTGTTACTAAGTATATTTTTTTGTTTTGTGCACAGTTCTATTAAATACAAATAAGTTTTGAACAAATTTATTGGACCACAACCAGTACTACCATTCTGAGTGAGAGTGGACCTAGAAGTTCTCACTCCCCAGATCTCCAATAATGGAGTCTTACCATCTCAGGACATCCCTTTTTAAACGAGTTTTACCTCTGCTGAATAAACAGTGTATTTTAATCTCCACTGAGAGGACAGTCTGTTGTCTTTTGTAAAGAGTTTAAAAATTCACATTAATCTATAGACAAAAAGTACTCGCTTAAATTTTCTAATGTGCAGGTTACCATTTTCAGTGTTAAAAATATATAAAATATCATACCTGAAAGGAAGTATCACTCTTTAGTATCAAAGTTATTAAAAAGAAAATGAAAACAATCCATTATTTATTTAATTAGACATACAAACATAGCCACTCCAAAGAAAGAACTGTTTAATATTCCCCAAAATATAAAAAAATTACAATGCACTATAAGTAATCAGATGGGTTTAACTTAGTGAATTATTATCTTTGAAAGATTTGCAGTTTCTAAATTTTCCTCTCATTAACTTTATCCGATATTCTATATTTGATAAGAGTTTAAAAAAAACATGTTAAATGTACTTGAGACTTTCTTTTTTTTTTTTTAATGATTTCTATAATTTAATTGCAATTTACCATAGAACATTGTATTCAATGAATAAAACAAATAAAGAGAACTAAAATTTTTAAAATTATCTACTTGCTCAGTGGTTTTTTTTCATTGTATGTGTGGTAATGTATTTTTATGCTTTTGTTGATGAATCTTTAGTAAAAGCTGAAATTGCAAAACCTTTGTGAATGTATATTTGTGATCTAATATATCTATTATTATCTATATTATAATGTATTATATATACATTATATTATATCTTATTGGCCCATGGCCCTAGTGGGTAGGGTGTTTGTCAATAGCCCAGGAGACTGGGGTTCAATCTCAGGTTGAGTCATAGCAAAGACTCAAAAAATGGCACTTGATACCTCCTTGTTTAACGCTCAGCATTAGAAGGTATATATCAAGGGTAAAATGGACCAATCCAGGGATAGGAGTTGCACCCTCCTCTACACCGTGCTGTAGTAGCTATCAAAAAGGGAGCTTTCAGGTCACCCTCGATTATGTTCACCAACTTTCCTTATTATATTAAATATATAAATATGAGAAGGTTGGCAGACTGTAGTCAAGAGGAGCCCAAAGGATCCCTCTTTAATAGCTAATTCATTGTGGTGTACTGCTTTCTCTGGAGTGATTGACTAACCCTTGATCTGTATCATATAATACTGAATGTTAAGCAAGAAGGCATCAAGTACCATTTTTTTTTTAGTCTTTGGCATGACTCAACCTGCGATTGAACCCCAGTCTCCTGTGTTAAAGTCTGGGTTATCTAACCTGTTAGCTGTAAATACGTAGTTATGCCCCTTGTCTTGTATCAGTCATGGAATAGATATGGTAGTAACAAGATCCTTCATGTTCTGTTGTGTTGATATGAAGGTGTAAAGAAAACATCTCAGACCATTAGCAAACACTTTAATCATTATGACAATTCGTCTATATAATACATGTAATATAATAATTATAATTTTATATCTATATTGGTATATTTGTCATCTAATAATAAGTGCTTTTTTGCTATACTTATAATTAAGTTTTAGTAATTGTTATAATTGCTAATTAGCTAATTAATGAATCTCACCTAGAAGTTCCTTTCTAAAAGTTATCTCAATATTTTTAAGTTAGGATTAATTTAGTTCCAATAATATTCTAAAGTTTTAATCATATTTATAGTTTCAACATTTTTTTTATTTTTACAACTTCAATCAAAATCTCTCTGAATTTACTTATACATACCAGGAAAAACAAATTAAAACACTTAGAAAGAAAATCCAACAAGCATATATTCTGGTGCCCGTGGTGTAATTGTTATTGTCGTAGAAAATGAACACGGCGACACGAGTTCAAATCCTGGATGCGACTGATTGCATTTCACATAGCACTAATACCCTTGGGAAAGGTATGAATCCAATTATTCTCCCTCCAACTATGGGTAAATAGTAGGACAGACTAGGTTCTTCAGCCTTGGTGAGGCAACTAGTCTAGGAGAAGGAAAACTCTGAATTAAAACCTGTTAAACTCCGCTTAAAAATTGACCTTGTGTCATATCCTTCCCGAGTGGAGGGGTTGGTAAATAGGATAAAGGGTTACATTAACCATGTGCATCCAGTTAAAATGGAAAAATTAACTCACAAAGAAAAGAACTTTTTTCAACCAATCAGAAACCTCCTTCTCAAATCCTTTAAAAGCTAACTCTTTTCCCAGTCGGGTTATAAAAAGAAGACACCCAGAGATTTGAAGGTAATTCACCCCCACACCTCAAACAAAGATAAAGATGACCAATAGCTTATCAATGAATCCACACCCCAACAACACACTGGACTTACCAGAACTTGGTCACTCTCACCAGGCATACTGGACAAACAACAAACTCATATCCACTAATGTTCTTACCCCATCCAGAGAGAGAAAGAACACTATTTCTTCTTGGGACTACAAATTCTATGTAACCTCTTTTAGTTTTACAATAAACAAATTTTGTCCATTATAATTTTCCTTGCTACCATATATTTGTCTATAACACTCATCATATTATTTACCTTACATCACTAAATTTTGTTTCTTAAAATTCTTCAATTGAAAGTTGATGTTAAATGATAAAGAATATAATTATTCAAAATATAGATATTTATTAGATGAAATGGCATGCTACATATTTGCTTTTTTGCCCGACATAGAAACTTGTTTCCTCAAAGTTATTCAAATGTCATTTTTATTTTTTTTTTGCTAAAAAAGATTGTTGCAAAGTTAAGATAATAATATCTGATAACTTTTTATATTTATAAAAATTATGACCCAAATTATTTAGATCTTTTTTCTTATGTAATAGACTTATCAACAGTATTAGATAAACAAAAAACATTCAGTGAAAAAATTGAACCATTTTTTTCTAATTGCTACAAATTCTAATGAGACCTCAATGGCTCTGACACACATAGGAAGTGATTATTTTCCTTGATTACTGCAGTCCCTTAGCTGTAGCAAAATTCATAATTTTCTAAAAAGAAAATTCTCAGAAATACCAAAACATAGTAAATTTCCTTTTCCTTGATTAGTTTTCCAATTTGTGATTCATCTGTTTTATTATTGCCACCAATTTTAATGAAACTACAATGGCTTTGACTCGCATAGGAAGTGATTATTTTCTTTGAAAGAAAAAACTTTTTTTGTTTCCTTGATTTGATATCCTAATTTGTAATCAGTCCTTTTACTAATGGCTAGTAAACATATGACTAAGTTTGAAGATGAAGACAATAGTCTAAATACAGTAAATACTCTAAATGACAAAAATTACCAAGCTCCATCTCAGAAATTTAGACAAATAAAATCCAAAATAAGTTGAAAGTAAATGTTTCACCAAAAACTATTCCATGCCAATTACATGAATTTGGGTTTTCAAGTATCTTACAAATTTAAAAAACATTTGAAAGGAACCATCATCTGATACTGTCAGTCAATAATTGATGCAAATAAATACCTTACTAAATCTTAAAAAGCATTTGAAAGGAATCGTGACCAGGCACTGTCAGTCAGTAATTGGTGCAAATCAATGCCATACCAAATCTTAAAAACCATTTGAAATGAATCATGACCAGGCACTGTCAGTCAGTAATTGATGCAAATAAATACCTTACCAAATCTTAAAAAGCATTTGAAAGGAATTGTGACCAGGCACTGTCAATCAGTAAATGATGCAAATAGATATCTTACCAAATCTTTTTTAGAATTTTCTTTTCTATGATTTGAAGCAGTCATCTGAGTCTGAAAAATGTCAAATTGTGGCATACAATAATTGAGGTGCCCGTGGTGTAATGGTTATCATCGTAGGAAATGGATACAAGTTCAAACCCTGGACGAGACTAGTTGCATTTCACATAGCACTAATACCCTTGAGAAAGGTATGAATCCAATTATTCTCCCTCCAGCTATGGGTAAATAGTAGGGCAGACTAGGTTCTTCAGCCTTGGTGAGGCAACTAGTCTAGGAGAAGGAAAACTCGGAATTCAAACCTGTTAAACTCCGCTTAAAAAATTAACCTTGTGTCATATCCTGCCCGAGCAGAAGGGTTGGTAAATATGATAATTGTGAACTGTCACTTCATGATATTGCAAAGAAATTCAATATCTATCATTCATCAAATGATGTTTTTCTCAAAAGGTATCAGAAAACTGGAAATTATCATCAAAAAGAAGACAGTGGCTTTAAGAAAAAAAAAGCTGCTATATCTGAAGATACAAAAATTGTTAGCACACTAAGGCAGCAGTGCACGGCAACATCACAACAACTCAAAAATAAATTGAAATTAAATGTTTCACAAAAAACTCTTCCATGCCAAATACTGAATTTTGGTTTTCAAGTGTTTTTCAAATTAAAAAATCATTCATCTTTGAAAAGAATCATGACCATACACTGTCTAGGCAGATTAGGTTCTTCAGCCTTGGTGAGGCAACTAGTTTAGGAGAAGGAAAACTCTGAATTCAAACCTGTTAAACTTTGCTTAAACAAATGACCTTGTGTCATATCCTGCCCAAGCGGAGGGGTTGATAAATATGATATGATGACCAGACACGGTAAAGCAGTAATTGATGCTCATGGATACCATACTAAATATTAAGTGGTCATCAACATGTCATGGTGATAACACAGATTCCCTTGACTCTCTCTCACCATCCATCCCTATTGGCAAGTCTTCTAGACGGCATCAATCGTTTTCACTGACTTGATGGATTTTTGCTTGTCAATTAACACTGGTGTGTCCATGTGTAGGAGTCCATAAGAAAATGTCACTTATGAGTTTGTCCTTACTTCCCCAACAATGCTCAGCATGTGTTGCTCATTTAATTGGATGGTTTGTGAGATGGGAAGTAAGTGGCCACTCAGCTGCTGTTTTGTAGGGTGCTACTTCCTAGATTTGTTCAAAACAGCACACAGTATACTTGTTTAATTCCCATCTAGCTTTTTCTTCTAGTATTTCATTAAAGTCCAGGTAGTGCAACCATACAACAGTACTGACACAGTAACTCATAAGAAGAATTCCAGTTTTATTTTATGGGAAAGGTCAGTAATGTGGTCATAAATTATCCCAACTTGTCATAAACTCTATCAGTTCTCGTCAGTTGATTTAATATTTTTTTAAATGGCTGTCTGTCCAATAGTGTATTTATTTATATATTGAAATCATTTTTATTTGAGGTAACACCAGACTCTTCAGCTAATTTTTCATAAATTTAAAGCTGTAAGCAATTAATTTTATGTCCAGTTGGTTGGGGCTGTAGAATACACTGACTACATATTTGCCAATGGCCCAGGAGATCTGGGTTCAATCCCAGGTCGAGTCATACCAAAGACTCAAAAAATGGTACTTGATGCTACCTTGCTTAACACTCAGCATTATAAGGTAAGGATCAAGGGTAAAGTGGAGCAATCCAGGGAAAAGAGTAGTGCCCTCCCTTACACCTTGGTATAGTAGCTATCGAAAAGTGAGCCTTCTGGTCACCCTCGACTACGATTGCCAACTTTACTTACATATCTGCAAAGGGGTAAGATGCCCCCTCCCAACAAGTGTCCCGGATATAACCTTAAACCATCTGATGGTGAGGCTCCGGTAATGCTGGAGCTTTGGGAAATGTTGAGTACACCTTCTTTGCTATAGCTCCCAGGTCTAAACTAGCCCAGAATGATAGTACCTGACAGGGTCCTATCTATGGGTTGAATAGAACTTTGACATTTAAACTGAGTGAAAAAAAGGACTTACACTAAATTGAACTGTTAGATATAGAACTGTTTGATCATCTAACAGGGTGTAAACAAATAAGTGATGTTTAATTGAATTGTTAGTGAGACACAGTAATACTTAGAAATACTTAATTTTATTGATTTATGCTAAATCAAATTGTTAGAAATAGAACTATTTAATTATTTTCCTGAATGTATCTACAAAATCTGTTTACCAATCATATTTTTAATATATATGTAAAATCAGCATTAAATAACCAACAATAATGTCATAAAACAAAACAAATTAATTTCCTCTTTCATTTTAAGTAAGTAAAGTTGGCGACCATAGTCGAGGGTAACCCGAAGGCTCCCTTTTCGATAGCTACTACACCAAGGTGTAGGGGAGGGCGCTACTCCTACTCTCATTTTTTTCTCTTTAAAAAATTCATTATAGAATAAGTTGGTTGCTTTTATGGCATAACCACCACTGTAGGTTATCTAATGCCAAATCCATTTTTATACATAGAAACAGTTCTATTTCAAACAATTCAGTTTAGCATAAATATACTGTTTAAATATCAAAACAGTTCTATTTTAAACAGTTCAGTTTTTTGTTTCAACAAAGTTAAATGTAAAAATAGTTCTCTTTTAAACATTTCATTCTAGCATAAGTACACAGTCTAAATGTCAAAACAGTTCTATTTCAAGCAATTCAGTTTAGCATAAGTACATAGTTTAGTTCTATTTGACCCATAGATAGGACTCTACCAGGTGCTACCACTCTGAGCCAGAGTCGACCAGGGAGCGATGGCAATGAAGGCTACTCTGTTCTCCAAAGCTCTAGCATTACTGGTGTAATATAATGGCTGAGGGATTTTGGTTCATGCCTCTGGGCTTAGTTAGGCTGAGAACCTTTCGGCTCAGCACATGGGTTACTTAGGTGCAACATTGATGCAGGTGTTAATACGTGCGCGAGGCGGACGTGTCACTCAGAGATGTCACAATAAGCCGAGATGGGAAACAGGGTTACAAGTGCGGGTGACGTCACGCACCGGAAGCTCACTGAGGATTTTGGGGATTTTGAAGACTTTTGGGGTTTTCTAAGGCGAGATGAATTTGCGCGCTGTGGGTGCCACACAAGATAGGGGCCAAATGAATAAGACGGCATGGCGAGATTGTGTCTCTCCTCCTTGTGTCGAAACCTTTAACTCAAAAGTAATAAAAGGGTTTCATACCTGAACAAGAAGTCGTGGCGTGTTTTTAAATTTTGAGATTCCTATGTTCTTTATATGTTCTATCGTAATGAACATTATATGTCTATTTCGCACATGGCGTTAATTGTGGCTATAGTACACATTCCGAGATTCCTATGTTCTTTATCTGTTCTATCGTAATGAACATTATATGTCTATTTCGCACATGGCATTAATTGTGGCTATAGTACACATTCCGAGATTCCTATGTTCTTCATATGTTCTATCGTAATGAACATTATATGTCTATTTCGCACATGGCGTTAATTGTGGCTATAGTACACATTCCGAGATTCCTATGTTCTTCATATGTTCTATCGTAATGAACATTATATGTCTATTTCGCACATGGCATTAATTGTGGCTATAGTACACATTCCGAGATTCCTATGTTCTTTATCTGTTCTATCGTAATGAACATTATATGTCTATTTCGCACATGGCGTTAATTGTGGCTATAGTACACATTCCGAGATTCCTATGTTCTTCATATGTTCTATCGTAATGAACATTATATGTCTATTTCGCACATGGCTTTAATTGTGGCTATAGTACACATTCCGAGATTCCTATGTTCTTCATATGTTCTATCGTAATGAACATTATATGTCTATTTCGCACATGGCGTTAATTGTGGCTATAGTACACATTCCGAGATTCCTATGTTCTTCATATGTTCTATCGTAATGAACATTATATGTCTATTTCGCACATGGCGTTAATTGTGGCTATAGTACACATTCCGAGATTCCTATGTTCTTCATATGTTCTATCGTAATGAACATTATATGTCTATTTCGCACATGGCGTTAATTGTGGCTATAGTACACATTCCGAGATTCCTATGTTCTTCATATGTTCTATCGTAATGAACATTATATGTCTATTTCGCACATGGCGTTAATTGTGGCTATAGTACACATTTCGAGATTCCTATGTTCTTCATATGTTCTATCGTAATGAACATTATATGTCTATTTCGCACATGGCGTTAATTGTGGCTATAGTACACATTCCGAGATTCCTATGTTCTTCATATGTTCTATCGTTATGAACATTATATGTCTATTTCGCACATGGCGTTAATTGTGGCTATAGTACACATTCCGAGATTCCTATGTTCTTCATATGTTCTATCGTAATGAACATTATATGTCTATTTCGCACATGACGTTAATTGTGGCTATAGTACACATTCCGAGATTCCTATGTTCTTCATATGTTCTATCGTAATGAACATTATATGTCTATTTCGCACATGGCATTAATTGTGGCTATAGTACACATTCCGAGATTCCTATGTTCTTTATCTGTTCTATCGTAATGAACATTATATGTCTATTTCGCACATGGCGTTAATTGTGGCTATAGTACACATTCCGAGATTCCTATGTTCTTCATATGTTCTATCGTAATGAACATTATATGTCTATTTCGCACATGGCTTTAATTGTGGCTATAGTACACATTTCGAGATTCCTATGTTCTTCATATGTTCTATCGTAATGAACATTATATGTCTATTTCGCACATGGCGTTAATTGTGGCTATAGTACACATTCCGAGATTCCTATGTTCTTCATATGTTCTATCGTAATGAACATTATATGTCTATTTCGCACATGGCGTTAATTGTGGCTATAGTACACATTCCGAGATTCCTATGTTCTTCATATGTTCTATCGTAATGAACATTATATGTCTATTTCGCACATGGCGTTAATTGTGGCTATAGTACACATTCCGAGATTCCTATGTTCTTCATATGTTCTATCGTAATGAACATTATATGTCTATTTCGCACATGGCGTTAATTGTGGCTATAGTACACATTCCGAGATTCCTATGTTCTTCATATGTTCTATCGTAATGAACATTATATGTCTATTTCGCACATGGCGTTAATTGTGGCTATAGTACACATTCCGAGATTCCTATGTTCTTCATATGTTCTATCGTAATGAACATTATATGTCTATTTCGCACATGGCGTTAATTGTGGCTATAGTACACATTCCGAGATTCCTATGTTCTTCATATGTTCTATCGTAATGAACATTATATGTCTATTTCGCACATGGCGTTAATTGTGGCTATAGTACACATTCCGAGATTCCTATGTTCTTCATATGTTCTATCGTAATGAACATTATATGTCTATTTCGCACATGGCTTTAATTGTGGCTATAGTACACATTCCGAGATTCCTATGTTCTTCATATGTTCTATCGTAATGAACATTATATGTCTATTTCGCACATGGCGTTAATTGTGGCTATAGTACACATTCCGAGATTCCTATGTTCTTCATATGTTCTATCGTAATGAACATTATATGTCTATTTCGCACATAGCCATATTCGTGTAGATGGCTATGTAACACTGGAGCCTCACCATTAAATTGTTTAGTATCATATCGAGGACACTCGTTGGAGGAATCTTACTCCTCTGCAGAGATACAGTCAGTGTATTCTACAGACCCAGCTAACTGGACCTGACACCTAAGGAACAACAGCACAAAACATTCATAAAAAAATGAAAATTTTATTGTCAAAATGTATCTCGTATCAAGAACAAGGAGTAAAGGAAGATTTACCTGAAAAATTTTTGGTAACTGGATATTTCTCATTAATTCGACAATGTAAAAAATTACTGGTGTAGATTGTATCATTAAATAAAAAGAAAACAACTGAATATCAACTTACTTCAATGTCTTTAATAATAAAGTTATGACATGTAAATGTCAAAAAGAAAACAATAAAAAGGGAAATCTTAACTTTCATACATGTCATTTACCTTTTGTTATGAATAAATATGAATGGCCCATTCGGCTTGTGTAGTAGAATATGTCTACTGCATCTCTACAGTGGGGTAACTCCCCACTCACCCAGTATCCTGAATATGACATTAGACTATCTCAGCCCAACTGGCAGGGGCTGTAGAATATGCCGACTGCATATCTACAGCAGGCTGAGACTATGCATGCTTTTGATTGGACACTAAACCATCTCAGCCCAACTGGCAGGGGCCGTAGAATATGCCGACTGTATATCTACAGCAGGCTGAGACTATGCATGCTTTTGATTGGACACTAAACCATCTCAGCCCAACTGGCAGGGGCAGTAGAATATGCCGACTGTATATCTACAGCAGGCTGAGACTATGCATGCTTTTGATTGGACACTAAACCATCTCAGCCCAACTGGCAGGGGCTGTAGAATATGCCGACTGCATATCTACTGAAGGGGTGAGACTATGCATGCTTTTGATTGGACACTAAACCATCTCAGCCCAACTGGCAGGGACCGTAGAATATGCCGACTGCATATCTACAGCAGGCTGAGACTATGCATGCTTTTGATTGGACACTAAACCATCTCAGCCCAACTGGCAGGGGCAGTAGAATATGCCGACTGTATATCTACAGCAGGCTGAGACTATGCATGCTTTTGATTGGACACTAAACCATCTCAGCCCGACTGGCAGGGGCAGTAGAATATGCCAACTGCATATCTACTGAAGGGGTGAGACTATGCATGCTTTTGATTGGACACTAAACCATCTCAGCCCAACTGGCAGGGGCTGTAGAATATGCCGACTGCATATCAACTGAAGGGGTGAGACTATGCATGCTTTTGATTGGACACTAAACCATCTCAGCCCAACTGGCAGGGACTGTAGAATATGCCGACTGCATATCTACAGCAGGCTGAGACTATGCATGCTTTGGATATGAAACTAAACAGTCTGATTGTCAGGCTCCAGTCCTTGAGTTTTGGGGAATGTGGAATACCCCTTCAGTGCCATTACTTCCAGGTCCACTTTGACTTGGAGTTGTAGTACCTATTAGGGTTTCATCTGTAGGTCAAACAGAAATGTTTAATAATTTACTATACTTGAAACTGTTGAATTGTGTGCAAACAATCGATGTTAAATTGAATTGTTAGTATTACACAGCAATGCTTAAAACCATTTAACTGTAAGCAAACAAATGAGCTCTGGCTGATTTAAAAATATTGTTACCTACAAACAGTTTGTTTACAAATCGTGTATATATATATATATATATAAACATATTTTGGTATTAACCTACTTGGGTTATGCCGTAAAACATAACCATCTAATCAAATAAATATGAAGAAAATAATTGCAATGTTAAAATTTTGAGACAAATTCAAAGTTTGTAGTGTCGGTTCTTCAATTGACTTAAAAGACTCAATGAAACAATAATTCTTGAAAAAATATATTTGATAGTATGATTCCAGACTGTCTTTTCATACTGAAATGATGCATTCAGGAAACTAACTTAAAGATATTTGTTAAATAACTTCTGCAAGCCATTAACAACAAATAACATCATAAAAGAGAATAACACCCACTGAATTATTGTATCCAGTGGAATTATAAAGTTCCTTATATGTATTTCTCCCAAAAGTTTCCATAATGTTGACAATAAAAATCTTTGTCATTAAGTATTACTTCATCTCAGCGTCAATCTTTTTGTGTAATGTAGCCTCCTGCATAAAAAAGCAACATTTTAATTTCTTTGGGGATAGTTTTTTGTAGCTGTTAATAAATGATCTAATGTTTGACATGACACTTAATCCAACAAATATGCCATATGTCCTGGATTGAAAGTCTTCATAGTAATAGTAAAAGTTGGCGACCATAAGGCTCCCTTTTCAAAAGCTACAACACCAAGGTGTAGGAGAGGGCACAACTTCTTTCCCTAGATTGCTCTACTTTACCCTTGATATATACCTTATATTGCTGAGTGTTAAGCAAGTAGGTATCAATTACCATTTTTAAAGTCTTTGGTATGACGAGACCTGGGATTGAACCCAGGTCTCCCAGACCATTGGCGAACACTCTACCCACTTGGCCAATGAACCAGTTAAAAGTCTTCATAGTCTTCACAATAAAATGCTCTATAATTTAATATTTCCTCCTCTCTGGGACAATCTTTTCATGTAAAACATAGAATTTTAATATCTTTGAGAATAAGATTTTCAAGGTTTGGTAAGTGATCAAATATTGGCATGGCACTTTATCCAAAAGAATTATTTTTTCTCTGGGTGTCATTATTCTTCTCTATTTATTTTCCTCCTCTCTGGGACAATCTTTTCATGTAAAACATAGAATTTTAATATCTTTGGGAATAAGAGTTTCTAGGTTTGATAAGTGATCAAATATTGGCATGGCACTTGATCCAAAAGAATTATTTTTTCTCTGGGTGTCATTATTCTTCTCTATTTATTTTCCTCCTCTCTGGGATAATCTTTTCATGTAAAACATAGAATTTTAATATCTTTGGGAATAAGAGTTTCTAGGTTTGGTAAGTGATCAAATATTGGCATGGCACTTTATCCAAAAGAATTATTTTTTCTCTGGGTGTCATTATTCTTCTCTATTTATTTTCCTCATCTCTGGGACAATCTTTTCATGTAAAACATAGAATTTTAATATCTTTGGGAATAAGAGTTTCTAGGTTTGGTAAGTGATCAAATATTGGCATGGCACTTTATCCAAAAGAATTATTTTTTCTCTGGGTGTTATTATTTTTCTGTATTTATTTTCCTCCTCTCGGGGACAATCTTTTCATATAAAACATAGAATTTTTATATCTTTGGGAATAAGAGTTTCTAGGTTTGGTAAGTGATCAAATATTGGCATGGCACTTTATCCAAAAGAATTATTTTTTCTCTGGGTGTCATTATTCTTCTCTATTTTTCTGCTCTATTTTTATCCTTTGATGAGTGCTTTTGAAAAAAAGATTAAACCCTTTTCTGATTCATTTATACAGGTATATTTTCTCTATTTTCTGATTAATAAAAAAAGTTTCTTTGTAATAAGTCTATTTACTAATTAGCTAATTATGGGATATAATCATCATCTTCCTTGCTGAAAATGTTCTCAGTAATAATAGACTTGTATAAATTGAGACCATGTTTTTTGTTGATTTATACAGACATATTTTCTCAAGAAAATCAAAATAAGATTTGGTTTATTAATAGCATATCAATCTTCATGGCTTATTTAGTGCCAAAGCCATCCTTGTAGAAGAACAGCAGTGGTACCATTTAACTGATAGCTGGTGGGGGAGATAGAAGGGTTCATGCCTTTCCTATGGGTATTATTCTGAAACTAAACATAATAGAGATAGATATGAACTGCTTGAGATAGATAAATAGAAAGATATGAAGAGAGACTGAGACAAGAAGATTTTGAGTTTTATAGATATATATGTGTAACCAATCTCATGAAGGATTACTACCACAGAGACCATTATAGGTGAATAGATATATAAGAACAAACTTGGTTAGATTAATAAATAGATAAGAACAGTTTGAGATAGATAGGTTTGGTTTGGTTTGGTTTGGTTTGGTTTTATGGGGCTGAGGAAAAGCTTATCATGCTTGTGCTTAATTATTGGTTTTGTAGCATAGTGGTTAGCGTGTATGCCAATGGCCCAGGAGACCTGGGTTCAATCCCATGTCGAGTCATACTAAAGACTCAAAAAATGGTACTTGATGCTACCTTGCTTAACACTCAGCATTATATGGTAAGGATCAAGGGTAAAGTGGAGCAATCCTGGGAAAGGAGTAGTGTCCTTCTCTACACTTTGGTGTAGTAGCTATTGAAAAGGGAGCCTTTTGGTCACTATTGACTAAGGTTGTCAACTTTACTTACTTATTGTTTTCGTAGGGAGATTCTGAGGTTTGTAAACTGACTCCTTTTCTTCCTTTTATCCCATTCACTTGTTATCTTCTTTTTTGCCTGTCATGTCTGTAATGGAATTAAGGATGGAAGGAAAAAGACAGAGATAACTTTAGATTCAAATTTTATTTTGGGATTTACAACTATTCTGTGACGTGGAATGTTTTCCTGAACCAATAGAAATAGTCGTGCTTCCCAATTATAAGTTCGAGGTCCCAACATGTGTTCAGTGGTTATGTTCAGCAGAGGCTGCTATTTGTTGGAGAGACACACTGCACTGCTAAGTTTGGAACTCATCAGGCACATGCGTTTCCTACTAGCAGCAAAGAGAAAAATCTGTTTGGTCTTGGTGTCTCAAGGTAACCAAATGGTGAATTTCTCTTTGGTGCCAGGAAGTCTATCTTTTCCGGCATGCACAGATTGTAATTTCTGTCAGAGGCCTCTCAGGAAACTGTTCCTTCTGCTTTTTATTTATTTCATTTTTTAAGTTCTTTTTAAATTTCTTCTTAATCCCCACAGTTTCCTTGTTTAAAGGCATATCAACCTACCGGGGTTACTTAATGCCAAACTGTGCTGCTAAGTTCAGGACTCACCAGGGATATGCATTTCCTACTAGCAGCAATGGGAAAAATCTCTGTTCAGTCTTGGCATCTCAAGGTAATGAACTAATGAATTTCTCTTTGGTGCCAGGAAGTTTATCTTTTCAGGCATGCACAGATTGAACTTTCTGTTGTAGGCCTCTCAGGGAAACTGTTCCTTCTGCATTTTATTTATTTTATTTTTGATGTTATCTTTTTTATTTCTTCTTAATCCTCTTAGTTTCTTTATTTAATGGCATATCAACCTATAAGGTTTATTTAAAACCAAAACCATCCTTGTAGAAGAACAGCAGTGGTACTATTTAACCCATAGCTGATGGGATAAGAGGGTTTATGCTTTTCCTATGGTTGTTAGTTTGAAAATGAGATTAATTACACAATTACTATTCAAACACACTTACTTTGAGGCTGCATTTTAGCCAGTGCACCTCAGGATCTTCCCCTTAAAAATAATTAACTTATAGTGATTGCCATACTTGTTGTCACCAACAAGTTTCTATAAATTCTTTCAATATTTTGTTGGTCAGAATTGATTTATTGTTTGTTTGTTTGTTTGGTTGGTTGGTTTTTATGGCATATCAACCATTGCAGGTTATTTAATGCCAAATCCATTTTTATACAAATAAACAGTTTTATTTCAAACAATTCAGTTTCGCATGAGTACACAGTTTAATTGTAAAGGACATTTCTATTTCAAACTATTCAGTTTAGTCAAACAGTTTTTATTCATACAATTTAGTTTAGTTTAAGAATAGTTTTTGTTTACAAGCTATCAAATGTCAAAACAGTTCTATTTCAAACAATTCAGTTTAGCATAAGTATATAGTTTAAATTTCTAAATTGTTTTATTTCAAAAAATTCAGTTTAGAATAAGTACGCAGTTTAGTTCTATTTGACCCATAGATAGGACCCTATCAGGTGTTACCACTCCGGGTCAGAGTAAACTTGTGAGTGATATTAATGAAGGGGTTCTCCACATTCCCCAAAGCTCCAACATTCCTAGAACCTCACCATCAGATTGTTTAGGGTCATATCCAGGAGACTTGTTGGCAGGGGGGGTCTTACACCTCTGTAGAGATGCAGTCAATGTATTCTGCTGCCCCAGCCGACTGGGCAATACACAGAGTTAAATGTCAAAACAGTTCTATTACAAACAATTCAGTTTAGCATTACTACATAGTTTAAATGTCAAAACAGTTCAATTTCAAGCAATTCAGTTTAGCATAAGTGCACAGTTTATTTCTATTTGACCCATAGATAGGACCCTACCAGGTGCTACCACTCTGGGCCAGAGGTAGCAATGGCAATGAAGAGGTACTCTGCATTCCTCAAAGTTCCAGCATTACTAGGACCTCACCATCAGATTGTTTAGTGTCATATCCAGGATACACGTTGGGGGGGTGTCTTAACTCATCTATAAAGGTGTAGTTGGTGTATTCTACACCCCCAGCCGACTGGGCAAAGTATTGATTCAGTTCCAATAATATTGAAGTTTTAATCCATAATTTTTAAAATCATGTTTACAATCTTAAGTTTTATAAGCATTATTTACCTTTCATTATTATCAAAACATGCTGACATCATGAACCTCTTGACTCTCTCTTTCTCTTGCCATCTGTCCCAATTCAGTCCAGTCAGGGTGGGCTGTAAAATACCTCGACTGTATCTCTACAGAGCTGTAAGACCCCCCTCACCAACAAGTATCCTGGATATGACACTAAACTGCATCTGATGGTGAAGCTCTAGTCTTGGAACTTTTGAGAATGTGAAGTATTCCTTCTTTGCCATTACTACCAGATCCACTCTGGCCAATAGTGGTAGCACCTGATAGGGTCTTATCAATGTGTCAAATAGAACTGTTTGATATTTAAACTCAATTCTTTAAGCAGAGTTTAACAGGTTTGAAATCAGAGTTTTCCTTCTCCTAGACTAGTTGCCTCAGCAAAGCTGAAGAACCTAGTCTGCCCTACTATTTACCCATAGCTGGAGAGAGAATAATTGGATTCATACCTTTCCCAAGGGTATTAGTGCTATGTGAAATGCAATCAGCCTCGTCCAGGATTTGAACTCATGTTGCCGTGTCCATTTCCTTCGACGATAACCATTACACCACGGGCACCTCCAAACAAATGACTTATACTAAATTGAATTGTTATTAATAGAACTGTTTGGTCACCTGTGTGTAAACAAATAACTGATGTTTAATTGAATTGATGGTGATGCACAGCAATACTTGGAACCATCTAACTGTGAGTGAACAAAAGACTAATGATGAATAAAATAATTAGTGTTAAATAGCAATACTTGTAACCACTTCACTGTTTGTAAACAAATGATTGATATTGAGAAAAATTGTAAATGTTAGACTGCAATAATTGAAACTATTCAACTGTGTAGAAACAAAAGCAATACTGGTGTACAAAGACAATTCAATCTCTTCTATAATGAATATAAGACAATTCAATATCTTCTATAGTAAACTTATTACAGTTCAATCCTTTCGATAATAAACTTAAGACAATTCAATCTCTTATATAATAAATATAAGACAATTTTATATCTTCTATAGTAAACTTATTACAGTTCAATCCTCTTGATAATAAACTTAAGACAATTCAATCTCTTCTATAATAAATATAAGACAATTCTATATCTTCTATAGTAAACTTATTACAGTTCAATCCTCTTGATAATAAACTTAAGGCAATTCAATCTCTTCTATAATAAATATAAGACAATTCAATCTCTTCTATAATAAATATAAGACAATTCAATATCTTCTATAATAAACATAAGACAATTCAGTTTTCTCTAAAATTATTTTAAAATAATGTTAAACTCGTATCTTCTAATCCGTTTTCATTTTGACTTCTGAATTAAAGTTAAAGAATTAAAGGTAAATGATACATTTATATTTAATAAATATGATTTATGTATATTGAAAAAGTAGCATATAAGTGCCCGTGGTGTAATGGTATTAGTTGTAGGAAATGGACACGGCGACACAAGTTCAAATCCTGGCCGAGACTGATTGCATTTCTCATAGCACTAATACCCTTGGGAAAGGTATGAATCCAATTATTCTCCCTCCAGCTATGAGTAAAATAGTAGGGCAGACTAGGTTCTTCAGCCTTGGTGAGGCAACTAGTCTAGGAGAAGGAAAACTCTGATTTCAAACCTGTTAAACTTTGCTTAAAAATTGACCTTGTGTCATATCCTGCCCGAGCGGAGGGGTTGGTAAATATGGAAAAAGTAGCATCTAATGGTTCAAAATTTTAAAAGAAGCCTTACTGCCAACGAAACGGCGGCTTGACTCACTTCTATTTAATCTGTCACTAACATTATATTTTCGCCTAAATGAGAAATAGAATTAAATAAAATTCTTTAAGGTTCATGTTAATCTTTGAATATGTATATATATATATATATATATATATATATATATATATATATATATATATATATATATTCCGGTCATTGAATGTTATTCGTTAACTCGAAGATAGGATGATGAAAACCAGCCCGCTCCGAAAATATTCGACCCTCGGCCTTTATAACAAATATCTTAAATTCCCTAAGGTTTACTATGCAAATCAACGGAAACGGAAGCGACGCCATTTTTGTAATGCCTAGGGACTTGGCAAGCACGTGCCTAGAGCACTCGTTCGATGATACAAAGGACGTATTTCAAAACTTTCTTTTATTTTTATTTTTCTTACTTGGCCACGAAAACCGAATAACATTTCAAGTCGTCAAAATCGAGTTTAATTCTCAATAGAATAATTTTTTTCACGCCCGAGAAAACAGGCATTGGTAAGTGTTGTTTATTTATTTATTTAAATACAAAAAGAAAGAAAACCGGTTTTACATCAATAATAGTCCCTAATATTAAATTGTCATTGTTTTGTTTTCTGTAGGTACATAACAAATCATTTTCAAATTACCTTCAAACCATTATTTTAAAATGTAAATAATTTTATTCTCATGTTAAATTTCTCTTTTTATCACATTCACCATATTATTTATTAATTGTGTAATAAGTGTTTATTATAATCACATTATTCACGGATTTTTATGTTTGTTTTTTGATATTACGTATTTAAATATGTCGCGAAATTGAAGTCTTATTTTTAGTTTTAATTGAAAGATAATCGTAAAAACGAATAAAATATATCGGTTAACTTGAAACCTGCTTTACAGTGACTGTTTAGAATTTTTGTCAATAAAATACTTCGATTATACAACGGTCGATGGGTTTGTAAACAAGAAAACGTGTCTCTGGTTTTAATATTTTTCTTAAATTTAACATAAATCTTTCTTAAACTTAAAACCTAGAAAATTTAATTAAAATAAATCTAGTTTATTTAATGTTTAAAATTGGATTTAAAAACAATTGTTTTAATTATTTTTTTATCAAACAGTAATTATTAATTGAATATAAAATATTATTTTGTATCATTTTATAATTTCATCTTATTTATGTCTTCTAAGTAAATCTTTATAGTTTAAGACTCTAATACACCTATCGTCACAAACTAGATGTTTTGGAAATATTTTTCTCAAATCTCTGGCCGAATTATTCCTGCTGCTGTTCCACTGTAGAATGCATTTAACCGACTTCCGACCAAGTCGATATATGACACAAGGTTGTTTTATATTGGGAAGCCACGCACAAATCGAGATTCATGGACAGGTGATTAAAAAAATCCTTAGTCCCGTCGGCATTCCTTATTGGGTCGCCTCTGGCGTCTAGCCATCAATTCAACCCAGCAAGCCTGGGAGAAGGCCCTTTGAGACCAAGTGTTCAATCTTCAATTACCCATCCAGCACAAATTTCTAGCCGAGTTTCTCCTGCTGCTATCTTCTAGTAGAAATTGCTGCTGACTCGTATAACTGGCCAAGGGCAGAATTACGGTTTGAACAGAGCTGACCTTTAAAACAGTCATAAATTATTCGTTTTATGTGGTTGCCTCTCATGAGGAGTCCCTGTTCCCAACCGAGTCTTTTCATCCTGAATGTTGGAGCTGTGATGGAGTAACCGAGCTTGATGTGAAGAGGAAGAAGAAGCACCTTATTCATGTCCATCAGAGGATTCTCCTTGAGGCTGTGTTTGCCAGGAACAAAAGTGCTTCGAGACCCCCAGTCTTTCTGCTTGTAATGCTGGGATACAGCTCAACTATCCCAGAGACAGAGAAAACAACAGTACTTTGTGAAGCCCGCTTGCATACCCATAAGAAGATCAATGACTTTATTTGTTCCAATTCCTGAAACTGGTGATCCTTACATCTTCCTAGACTAGGTTCCACTGTTTAAGCTGAGAAACCAAGAGTTCTAACTGCTGTTATGACAGATACAAATCACGAGCAAGATCATTCAGGTCTTCTTGCGTGATCCAGTGTGGCTCATTGCCACTTGTTCCTGAATAAACAAACAATTAGAGACTGTAAATTTGAATTACCATGGCCAGAAAATCTGGTAACACTGCGTGCGACATACGGAACAACTGGACAGCTGTTTCAACCTTATTTGGTCTCATCAGCAGTGCATACCGTGGTCTTCCCTGCTGGAGATTGAACTAGCGACCACAGAATGTAGAACCAAAACTCTATCACTGAGCTACTGGTCTACATCGAACACAAGTGATGCCAAATTAACCTGATGTGTGTTTTAGTTACATCCGTACTCTTACAGGGGACAGAGTCACTTCCAGGGCTACGCCTTCCCGAGAAGATTGGAGATAAGCATCTACATAATAATAACGTACATTCATTTTTATTTTTTTAACAGGGCGATATATTATGAATTTGACTTATTACCCTGACCAGAAAATCCAGCAAGCAACACTGGACAGCTGTTTCAACCTTATTAGGTCTCATCAGCAGTGTATACTGTGATAGGAGATTGAACCAGTGACCACAGAATACAGTGATACACAGCTGATGAGACTGAATAAGGTCGAAACAGCTGTTTAGTGGTTCCATATGTTGCGTGCAATGTTTTCTGGATATTCTGGTCATGATAATTCAAATCTATAATATAATTCCTCTATCTAAAAAATAACTGGAAACTAGTGTAATAGTCAAAAAGTTACCTAATTTTTCAGCAATTTTATTGAATAAAAAAATGTGAACCCATTCAGCTGGGGCTGTAGAATATACCAACCGTAAGACCCCCTCCTTCAAGGAGTGTCCTGAATATGACATTAAACAATCTGATGGTGAGGCTGCAGTATCTTTGGGGAATTTGGAGTAATTCTTCATAACCATTGCTCCCAGGTCCACTCTGGCCCTGTGTGGTAGCACTTGATAGGGTTCTATCGATGGATCAAATAGAACTGTTTGACATTTAAACTGAGTACAAACAAATGACTAATGCTAAATTGTTAGAAATAGAACAGCTTGATCATTTGACTGTATGTAAACAAATGACTGATGTTTATTTGTAACAGTAGTAGTACTAGTGTACAAACAATTCAATTCTAATGCTTTTAAAAATGAAATTTTTACAAACTAAGTAAGTAAAGTTGGCGACCATAGTCGAGGGTAACCCGAAGGCTCCCTTTTCGATAGCTACTACACCAAAGTGTAGGGGAGGGTGCTACTCCTTCCCTGGATTGCTCTACCTTACCCTTGATCCGTACCTTATAATGCTGAGTGTTAAGCAAGGAGGCATCAAGTACCATTTTTTGAGTCTTTGGTATGACACGACCTGGGATTGAACCCAGGTCTCCCGGGCCATTGGCGAACACTCTAACCGCTAGGCCAATGTCCGGTATTTCTATTCACTTACTAATCATATGCATATCCATTTCAATGTGTGCAAACAAATGACTGATGTTAAATTGTTACTGTTACATAGCAATATGATTCTGACTGATAAAATGAAACGCAGTTTCTTCCAGGCAGTGGTAGTATCGATACTGCTGTATGGATGCATTACTTGGACGCTAACTAAACGGCTGGAGAAGAAGCTAGATGGCAATTACACAAGAATTCTGCGAGCAATACTGAACAAGTCCTGGTGGCTACACCCCACAAGGCACCAACTATACGGCCACTTGCCTCCCATCACAAAAACTATCCAAGTTAGACAAACCAGACATGCAGGACACTGCTGGAGAAGCAGGGACGAGCTCATAAGTGATGTACTCCTATGGACCCCCACATATAGCCGCGCAAAAGCGGGATGACCAGCTCAAACATACATTCAGCAGCTTTGTGAGGATACGGGATGTTGCCCTGAAGACCTGCCAGAGGCGATGAACAATAGGGAGAAGTGGCGAGAGAGGATCAGGGATATCTGTGCTAATGGCACAACATGATGATGATGATGATGACATAGCAATACTTAAAATCATTTAATTTTGTGCAAAAAATAAGCTCAGGCTCATTTAAAAATGGTAAGTCCTTTAGACAGCATCCAGTGTCCATATAGAGCTAATGAATGTAAGTTGTACTGGTCAGCCTAAACTGTTTACATGTGAGAATGTTACTTAGGAGTTGTATCTTGCTTCCCTGGAGTTACCCAACATATCCTGTTTGTCATAGATGGTTTGTAAGATGGGAAGTAAATGCTATTTTGTTGGATGTTGCCTCCAGGATTTGTTCAAAACTACATGCAGCTTCCTTGAGTAGTTCCCATCTGACTTTATTTTATTTTTTCCATGAACAAGCAGTATGTGAAAGAGGAACAAATATGAAAAAAAACCTTACTTGACAAGTGGGGTGATTATAAAGCATATTGAAAAACTCTATAATTCCTACCCAAATATGTTTAGTCATTGAAAAGAAAAAAGAAAGAAAAATTTGATGTAAATATTATTTGTGTACAATATAAAAAATCTTATACCATAATTTTTGTCTATGCTATTTATATTTCTTTTCTAAAAACTTTCACGGGGCGTCCTCGTGGTGTAATTGTTAAAGAGATGGACTGCGGAATCGTAGTAAGCAAGTTCATACTCCAGTCACACTATTAGGTTCACTTTCGGGCAAGTACCTTTGGGAAAGGTATGAACCCCCTTATTCTTCCAGCTATGGGTTAAATAGTATCACTACTGTTCTTCTAGGAGAAAGGCTTTGGCATTAAATAACCTACAAAGGTTGATATGCCATTAAACAAAGAAACCAAGCCAAACCTAAAAACTCTCACGATGAGATTGACAAAAATTTTAATACTTGTTGCTTCTACATCTTTGCTACTCATAATATTGGATTACAATGTGTATTGCTGTCCTGGATATGACACTAAACAATCTGATGATGAGGGTCCAGTAATGCCGGAGCTTTTGAGAAATACGGAGTACCCCTTCATTGCCATCACTCCCAGGTTCATTTCAGCCCAGAGTGGTAAAATAGAACTAAACTGTGTGCTTACGCTAAACTGAACTCTTTTGACATTTAAACTGCATACTTATGCTAAACTGAAATGTTTTAAATAGAATTATTCTAATATTAGTTGTTGACCTTAGTTGAGAGTGATCAAAGGCTCCCTTTTCAAGAGCTACTACATCGAGGTGTAAGGGAGGGTGTTACTCAATTCCTCCACTTTACTCTTGATCTTTACCTTATTATACTGAGTGTTAAGCCTGGCAGCATCAAGTACATTTTTTGAGTCTTTGCTATGACTCAATCTGGGATTGAACCTTGGTCTCTCAGACCATTGGTGAATACTCATTAGTCCAATGGCTTGATGATTGCCCTTTAATTGAATTGTTAGTTATACTTGGAACCATTTAACTTTGTTAACTAAACTGAATACTTTGAAATAGAACTGTTTTTGATATTTAAACTGTGTAATTTTGCTAAACTGAAATCTTTGAAATAGAACTGTTTATATGTATAAAAATGGATTTGGCATTAAATAACCTACCAAGGTTGATATAACATAAAAACCCAACCAAGCCAAACCAAACAAGGAGCACTGCTGTGCTTGATTGATTAACAGTTCGCTTGAAATTTTTGCATATCAGAAGTATATATTTTCAAGAGCAAATGTTTGATTACAAGCTTGAAGGGTTCATTACAATGAGTATATATTCATTGAGTTTTCCTTAAATTCTCTGATAGAAGTGAAATAAATAATACATTAAACTTAATGAATGAATAAAGATATTTTTGATTTTGTATGGAATGAGTTTTATAGAGACGAGAATGTGTGCTTTGCTTCTTAGGAATGTACATCACTGTTTATTATAAATGTAAGGGAGCTTATCTTGTCGTTTCTTCCATTGTGTTCAGTGTTAGTATATCATAGATATACTAATGCTAATATTGATTCTTTGTGAATGGAGACTTGATTAAATATCTTGTCTTGCATCAAGCATTCTAATTAACAGTACAAAAGATGCATACTTGAAACTATTTAACTGTGTGCAAACAAATAAGCACTAATTCGGTTATGGAAAAGCTCTTTTAATTCAAATACCAAATGCTCCAACACAATGTCATTAGCCACAACATACCTTCTTTCAATCAAAGAATCCTATAACTACTTGTAACGAATTGAACAAGCCATAGAAAATTGAAATTGAATTAGTAAATAAAGCAGACAGTCTCTGAATAGCCAGGCCAATGCACTCATGGTAATTAAAAATGACTCAAAAAAAAATCCTTAGGGGTTCAAAATCTTGTACTCATATGTGGAGCTAGTGGAAGCAGATGTTTCTGCCTTTGACACGACTAGCAGAAGTAAGGGGAAGGCTTGTATCTTTTAGGGAGTTGAGGGTGAGACATGATAAATTAAAGACATACAGTTGAATGCCAGCCATGAAGATGTAAGGATTTTGAAAAGTTTACAAGCCCCAATTTTGGGGGTGTTACAAAAGGAGTCTTAGATTATACACATTGTAGCATGTTAGAACCAGAAAAAATTCAAGGTCTGTGTCTTCTCATCTTTTTCTCACTAGGATATGTTGCTTATCTTTGTCTAGTTGATGTAGTCATCTCAGTTTGAATACTTTCTTTCTTTCTCCCAGTGACTTCCTACAACCTAGTTGTAAATAAACCTTTGGGTAGTTAAACAGAGTTTCTTGCTTTTGTCTACTGTTACTACAGCGGGGTCACAATGGGGTCTAAATTCTCTTCAGTGCCACAACAGTACATGCTGTTATTGGTTAAATTTTGAAAGGTAAACATTGTTCTAATACTTTATCGATAATTTCGCATTCTTTCATTTCAGATGAATAAAACTTGGCAAAAATAAAAATTGCCGGATTTTAATTGTATACTTTTTATTTATGTTTATTAAATAATCATATAAAAAAATGACATATATGAATTATATAATCTTTTAAAGTTCATTACAATGCAACACAATCATTAGAATTATCTGAGTGCAAAGAAAACATCAGTATTCTATTTTTTTTAATATTATTTCATTTTTTTTTTTTTTTTTTTTTTCAGATATCTATTGTTGAAGTGAATGACAAAGATGGATAAAACTGTGTATACCAATATGAAAATATATATTTTATCAAAGAGTGTGGATCTGAGTTTGATGAATTTTGTCTTTAAATTGTCTTAAAGAAGCACAACAGAGTAAAATACTTAATAAGTTTATACATCAACATTTCCACTAAATCATCATTTCTAAATAAACATGCAAACAGAAATTGAAAAGCAACCCTACTCATGTCAAGTGTGTGAATCAACATTTTCAGGGAGTTCCAGTTTACAAACGCACATGCGGATCCACACTGGAGAGAAACCATTTTCTTGTCAAGTGTGTGGACTAGCGTTTTCACAGAATGCACATTTAAAAAGCCACATACGAAGACACACAGGTGAGAAACCATATTCATGTGAAATATGTGGATCATCATTTTCAGAGAATTCAACATTAACAAAGCATATGCGAATACATACTGGGAAAAAACCATTTCCTTGTCAAGTGTGTGGATCAGCATTTTCAGCAAGTTTCAATTTAAAAATCCACATGCGAATACACACAGGAGAAAAACCATTTTCTTGTGAAGTATGTGGGTCACTATTCTCTTTACGTTTACATTTAAAAACACACATGCGAATACACACTGGAGCGAAACCGTTTTCTTGTAATGTATGTGGAACAGCATTTTCTCAGAATGGACATTTGAAAAGCCACATGCGAATACACACAGGAGAGAAACCATTTTCTTGTCAAGTGTGTGGACTAGCATTTTCACAGAAAGTACATTTAAAAAATCACATGCTGCGAATACACACTGGAGAGAAACCATTTTCTTGTCAAATGTGTGGATCAGCATTTTCAGAGAATTCTAAATTGATAGTACACATGCGAATACACACAGGAGAGAAACCATTTTCTTGTAACGTGTGTGGATCAAAATTTACTGTGAATTCCAGTTTAAAAAATCACATGCGAATACACACAGGAGAGAAACCATATTCTTGTAAAGTGTGTGGATCAACATTTTCACAGAATACACATTTAAAAAGCCACATGCGAATTCATACTGGAGAGAAACCTTATTCTTGTGAAATATGTGGATCAGCATTTTCAGAGAAATCAACATTAACAAAGCATATGCGAATACATACTGGGGAAAAACCATTTCCTTGTCAAGTATGTGGATCAGCATTTTCAGCAAATTCCAGTTTAAAAAATCACATGCGAATACACACAGGAGAGAAACCATTTTCTTGCCAAGTATGTGGATTAGCATATTCTTTCAATTCTGAATTAAAAACACATATGCGCATACACAGAGCAGAAAAGCCTTTTTCTTGTGAAGTGTGCAAATCATTATTTTCAAGAAGCTACCACTTAAAAAGACACATGCAAATACACACAGGAGAGAGACCATTTTCCTGTAAAGTGTGTGGATCAGTATTTTCAGAGAATTCTTGTTTAAAAAAACACATGCAAATACACACTGGTAAAAAGCCATATCATTGTCAAGTGTGTGGATCAGGATTTTCACAGGATGCACAATTAATAGCACATATGCAAAAACACACGGAAGAGAAACCATTTACTTGTTAAGTGTGTGGATTAGTGTTTTCAGGGATTTGAAAACATACATACATATACACACATGAAAGAGGTGTGTGGATAAACATTTATTGTAAATTCCTATTTAAAAACACATACTGGAGTGAATGTATGTGGATGAGCAAGTTCAAAAAGTGGCATATGCAAATGCATATGCTAATCCACATACAAAAAATGGAAGAAAATACATATTTCCTAATAAAAGTGATAGTAAAGTTGGCGACCTTAGTCAAGGGTGACCTGAAGGTTCCCTTTTTAATTGCTACTACACCAAGGTGTAAGGGAGGGCACTGCTCCATACCCTGGATTGCTCCACTTTACCCTTGATCCTTACCTTATAGTGCTGACTGTTAAGCAAGGCAGCATCAAGTACCATTTTTTGAGTCTTTGGTATGACTCGACCTGAGATTGAACCCCAGCCTTAGAAAAAAAGTCTATTTTGTTTATTAACACACATGTTAAGCAAAGATTTTGATTGTATTCTCTTCTACCATAAAAATATGAAGTCTTTTGAAGACATTATATACCTCAAACATGAGGAGGCCACTACAGATGTTCCTAATCAAGTCTTGCAATATCTGAGGCCAGCTCTGTTCCACATTATCAAATAAATTATTTGGAAATTTAATGTTTATGATCTACTTATTGAAATTTCTTTGGATGATAATATTCCTTTTCTCATGATAAACTCAAGACTTTGCTGTCAAGGTGATTTGTGCTTTATAATTCATAGATTTTTAATTGTTTAAGTTATATGTACACGCATTCAAAATACATATATTTCAATTAAACTTTTAAAATATTTCAATTTTTGAATTAATTAATTTTAGTTGTTTTATAGATTTTTAATTGTATTATTGATATGTGCACACATCAAAAAATGCATATATTTCAATTAAACTTTCAAAATAATTTCAATTTTTGAATCAATTAATTTTATTTGTTTTATAGATTTTTAATTGTTTTATTGATATGTGCATACATAAAAAAAATACATATATTTCAATTAAACTTTTAAAATAATTTCAATTTTTGAATTAATTTTAGTTGTTTTATGACTGACATTTTTATTATAAAATGAAAATGTTTTTATCATTTGTATTAGTATAATTATGATGATATTGAGTACCTGTAACGATTTATGTATCTACTCAACTCGCCCATAGTAAGTAAAGTAAAGTTGTCTCCCTTTAGTCGAGGGCTACCCGAAGGCTCCCTTTTCTATAGCTACTACACCGAGGTGTAGGGGAGGGTGCAACTCCTTTCCCAATCTCACCTATGCTTTGCTTAATAGTTATTGTCATAAGTGATGGAGTTTGCGACCTGAGTTCAAATCCTGGATGACGTTGTTTGCACTTCATTTCGTACCAATGGCAATTGTTCATTGCTTCCCTTTTATCTATTTTCAATATTTAAATCACTTATCAAAGATATGATAGCACTTGTCAAATATGAGATTAATTCAGTGAAATGGAATATTCTGTTTTTTGCAAATAACTTTCATATTTTAAGTTCAAATTTGTTTGAATTTTGACAGTTTACTCTTAACAGTATTTGAAAATCGTTTGGTAGTTTTTTACTGACAAACCAAGTTTTCTTTGAAATTAGAAATTTTTGAAAATTGATGTCCATACTTCAGTAATGACTCACTTCAAGGCTCCCTTTTCTATAGCTACTACACCTAGGTGTAGGGCAGGGTGCAACTCCTTTCCCAAACTCACCTATGCTTTGCTTAATAGTTATTGTCGTAAGTGATAAATTCTTCAACATTTGATGGATAGTATTTTCTTAACCTCCTCTTAAGGATTCCCCATAAATTTTCTATTGGATTTGCATCTGAGCTATTTGCAGGCCAATCAAGAACAGGTATCCTCTTCTCCCTGAACCATTCTTTTGTAGATTTCACTGTGTAGGATATGCCTAGTTTTCTGGGTCTGCAGAATACACCAATTGCATCTCTGTAGAGGGGTAAGATTCCTCCAATGAATATGCTGGATATGACACTAAACAATCTGATAGGAATTTGGGGAATACAGAGTAAGACTTCATTGCCATTGCTCCTTGGTCCTCTCTGGCCTGGAGTGGTAGCATATGATTGGTCCTATCTATGGGTCAAATAGAACTGTTTGACCTTTAGACTGTGTTCTTATGCTAAACTGAGTTGCTTGGGATAGAACTATTTTTACATTTAACTTTGTGTAAACAAAAAACTGTGTACTTATGCTAAACTGAATTGTTTGAAATAGAACTGTTTGATCATTTAACTGTGTGTAAACAAATGACTGATGTTTAATTGAATTGTTTGTTATATATAGCAATACTTGGATCCATTTTACTTTTTTGACATTCTAAACTGAATTGTCTAAAATAGAACTGTTTTTACATTTAACTGTGAGTAAACAAAAAACTGCCTACTTATACTAAACTGAATTGTTTGAAATAGAATTGCTTTTATATTTAACTGTGTATTCATATTAGAAATAAGTAAAACTACTTTACTGTGTGCAAAAAAATGAGTTCAGGTTTGTTTAAAAATATCAACAAAATGTGTTTAGAAATCATATATTTAATATATATATATATATATATATATATATATATATATATAAAGGATTTGGCATTAAATGACCTACAGTGGTTGGTATGCCATAAAACCAAACCAAACTAAACCAAACTGTGAGGTAAAGCAAGCACTTGCTGGGAGATAAATTCATTGTCCTTAAAATTCTCTTCAATTTATTGGATTAGGAAATGATCTCGGACATTCTGATAGCAGCATTTAATTAATCTTTTCAAGAAGTAGATCTTTACAGCATCAGTGGCAGACATGCAAGCCCAAACTATTGCAGATTGAGGGATTTTTACACTTTTTTTCATGCATTTTACATTACATCTCTCTCATGACTTTCTTCATAAATGAGAATCCCAATCAGGAAAAGAAATACAGAATTTTGATTCATCAATGAAAATGACCTGGTTCTATTGATCAACAGACCAAGTTTGATGATCCCTTAATCATATTGAACACTTGTTTCTGTTTAAATGTTTGTTGTGGGTGCAAAATCTGTATCCTCATATCATTATCTGAGCTGATCGAATCTCTGGAGTGTTGTGGATTAAGAAACAGCTACACTAACGCCATTTCAGGCTTTGGAAATTTCACCACAATTGGCAAATTGATTGGAAATAAGGATTTTATTCAGCTGATGTTTTATCTTTAGCTGTTTCTATAATTTTGAATCAGTTAAATTGGCTCATTGGCCTAGTGGGTAGAGTGTTTGCCAATGGCCCAGGAGACCACAGTTCAGTCCTAGGTTGCATCATACCAGAGACTTAAAAAATGGTACTTGATATCTCCTTGATGAACACTAAGCATTATAAGGTATGTATCAAGGGTAAAGTGGAGCAATCGAAGAGAAGGAGTAGCGCCCTCCCCCTTATACCTCGGTGTAGTAGCTATTGAAAAGGGAGCCTTCAGGTCATCCTCGACTACAGTCATCAACTTTACTTTACTTTTAGATCATTCTGATCCTGTTATCTTTGAGATGGCGGACTGAGAGCATCCCACCTGGACAGCTATCTTGTTTTAAGTCTTGCCAGCTTCCTACAATGTATGAAGGATGGCTTTGCATGCGTCTGAGATAAACTCTGGTCATTTATGATATTGTGCTATAATTTGTGTCACACAAAAGATTTCACTCTTTTTATTCTAACATTTTGACACTGAGAATATTTATTAAATTACATATGTAAATCATGAAATAAATTTAAATTATCAGGTAGAAATTGCCTGAATATTTTCATATATCAAATTGATATACTGTTGAGATTAAACTGTCCAATTTTAAACAAATTTCAGTGAGAAATATGAAGGTTTTTTTTATAAAAAAAAACAGAATATCCCATTTCACTTAATTGGTATGATATTTTAAAAAAACAAACAATACATGCTGATAAAATACAATGAAAAACAATATTTTCACTGAAGTTAGTTAAAATTAAACACTTCTAATGAAAGATGGAAAAACATCTATTCAACATTTTCTATATTTAATACGTTTTTAAAAAAGAAAAGGTAAAAATGTAACTCAAATAAAAGATTTGTGTATTTTATGTAGAAGTCATTTTATTTCTTTGTTTATGTCTACCTACTTTTTCTCGATTTAAAAACTGCATACCATCATTTTTTTTTGTTTTTGTAATGCCATAATCTTTGGTAGTAAAAAGATCAAAATATGACTTGAGATTAATCAATAATATATTAATAAGTATTTATTTTTTTGTCCTTTGGTTTCTGTTTTGATTCATTGCTTCCCTTTCTTCTATCTCATTTTAATGTTTGAATCACTTGTCAAAAACATGACAGTATTCACCAAATAGTTAAAAAAAAGTAACTTGCTTACATGGCAGCTGTTCAAATACAAAGAAATGTGATATTTGAAAACTCCAAATGAAAGACGGAAAAGTATGCATTCAACATTTTCTGTATGTAACAGTTTTTTTTTTAAAAAGATAAAAGATTCTTGTATTTCATGGTGAAGATACAGTGCAGATATTTTAACAAATGTTCATTGTTCATTTCTGCTTCTTTGGTTTCTACTTTAAAACTGCATTGTTATTTTTTTTAAATTATTCCCATGATCTTTGGTAATGATGAATAAAAACATGACTTGAGATAAATCAACAATATATAAATCATCATCATCATATCGTGCTGGCAGCACGGATATCCCTGACCCTCTCTCGCCACTCCTCCCTATCGTTCATCGCCCTAGGTAGGTCTTCAGGACAACAACCTGTATCCTCACATAGCTGCTGAATGTACGTTCGTGCTGGTCGTCCTGCTTTTGCGTGGCCATGTGTGGGGATCTATAAGAGTACATCTCTTATGAGTTCATCTCTGCTTCTCCAACAATGTCCTGCATGTCTGGTTCGTCTAATTTGAATAGTTTTCGTGATAGGGGGCAGGTGGCCGTACAGTTGGTGTCTTGTGGGGTGTTGCTGCCAGGACTTGTTCAGGATTGCACGCAGCATTCTTGTGTAATTGCCATCTAGTTTCTTCTCCAGCCGTTTTGTTAGCGTCCATGTAGTGCATCCATACAGCAGTATCGATGTGACCGCTGCCTGGAAGAAACTGCGTTTCATTTTATCGGTTAGGTCTGATTTCCATATAGTCGATAGCCTATTGATAGCTGTCCATGCTTTCGTTGCTTTCTGTTTTAGTTCATTGCTTCCCTTTCTTCTATCTCATTTTAATGTTTGAATCACTTGTCAAAAACATGACAGTATTCACCAAATAGTTGAAAAGAATGCACGCTGATGTAACATCAGTTGAAATATTATGAAAAGCCCAGTCGGCTGGCACTGTAAAATACATCAACAGCATCTCTGCAGAGGGGTAAGAACCCACCCCCAATGAGTGTCCTGGTTATGACACTAAACAATGTGATGTTGTGGTTCCAGTAATACTAGAGCTTTGGGGAATGCAGAATACCCCTTCATTGTCATTGCTCCCAGGTCAATTCTGGCCCGGAGTTGTAGCACTTGACAGGGTCCTGTCTATGGGTCAAATAGAACAATTTTACATTTAAACTGAGTATAAACGAATGACTAATGCAAATTGAATTGTTTGAAATAGAACTGTTTGATCATTTAACTGTGTAAACAAATGACTGATGTTTAATTGAATTGTCAGTTATATATAGCAATACTTGGAACCATTTAAGTTTGATGACTGATGCTAAATTGAATTGTCAGAAATAGAACTGTTTGATCAATTAACTACAACACCGAGGTGATGGGGAGGGTGCTACTCCTTTCCCTGGATTGCTCCACTTTACCCTTGATATATACCTTATATTGCTGAGTTTTAAGCAAGGAGGTATCAGGTACCATTTTTAAAGTCTTTGGTATAACGCAACTTGGGATTGAACCCAGGTCTCTTGGACCATTGGCGAACACTCTACCTACTGGGCCAATAGTCAAAATAAATAGTAATTTGGCAATTAACAAGGCAAGTTGGATTTATGCCTTTCATGAGCATTAGAGTGAAAATAACATATTTTATACAATATCAGCACATTAAATGATGAGTATGAATGATGGTCGAGCAGGTGACAGGAAAATATAGATTCATGCCTTTTCTGATACTTTTGGTTAATTGTTTTTAAATGTCATTACTTCTTTGTACTAATTTCATTTGTCCTGCATAAAATATTTCGGTGGAAAATTATTTGACATGTTTTAATTTGAATATGTCAATATAATTTGAAATATTCTGTGGAACCATTCCTTTGATATCTTTTTTGCTGTAAAATATTTTTAAAATTAAAGAATATAAATTTTAAAATAAAGCTGAGGATGAATTTCAAGAAATTATTAAATTTCATATTTTGTATTTTGACATTAACTTCTGAAGCCAAAACAACTTGAAAATTGCATTTCATATTGTTAATTGTTTTCAACATTTCTTCCTGCCAATATGAGATTCTGACACTCCCCTAAAATGTACAATGAATCATTAAATTTCATATTGTGTATTTTGACATTAACTTCTGAAGCCAAAACAACTTGTAGCAAGTGTAGAGGAATGTTTGTTGAAGAAATATAGTTTCCTTTGAAGAATGAATATAAAAACTATATGTACAACTCAACAAATTTTATTGCTAAGCAAAATTAAATAGAAAAGAATACATAAAGAAATGTGATACAAAAAGAGTGAATGAAGGTGTGTATAGAGAAATATCTTTTATGGCATTTACGTGTGTATGTGAAGTTTCTAAGAGATATGAAAGTTTGTGAGAGACTTACATATTCTAAAATAATAATACCTTTGGGAAAGGTATGAATCCAGTTATTCTCCCTTCAGTTATGGGTAAATATTAGAGCAGATTTGGTTCTCAAGATTGGTATGGAGGAAGAATATTTGGTTCTCAAGATTGGTATGGAGAAAGAAGACTCTAAATTCAAACCTGTTAAACTCCACTTAAAAATTGACCTTGTTTATCATCCTTCTCATGTGGAGGAGTAGGTAAACATATTTAAAGTAATGAAATTGTATGATATGCCGTTATTTAAAAAGAAAAGAGTAAAAAAGGATTTACCAAGGAATATAGGTAATGATGCTTGTCCTAGATTTCTTGCAAACATCATCCGAATGTGACCATCTGCTGTGTTTATCTAACGTGCAGCTCAAACTGGAACACATTGACCATAAGTGTTGGATCCTGCTTATTTCCAACAAAATATTTAGCTGTCTGCTTGATCTCTAAGAAACATCATCCGAATGTGACCATCTGCTGTGTTTATCTAACGTGCAGCTCAAACTGGAACACATTGACCATAAGTGTTGGATCCTGCTTATTTCCAACAAAATATTTAGCTGTCTGCTTGATCTCTAAGAAACATCATCCGAATGTGACCATCTGCTGTGTTTATCTAACGTGCAGCTCAAACTGGAACACATTGACCATAAGTGTTGGATCCTGCTTATTTCCAACAAAATATTTAGCTGTCTGCTTGATCTCTAAGAAACATCATCCGAATGTGACCATCTGCTGTGTTTATCTAACGTGCAGCTCAAACTGGAACACATTGACCATAAGTGTTGGATCCTGCTTATTTCCAACAAAATATTTAGCTGTCTGCTTGATCTCTAAGAAACATCATCCGAATGTGACCATCTGCTGTGTTTATCTAACGTGCAGCTCAAACTGGAACACATTGACCATAAGTGTTGGATCCTGCTTATTTCCAACAAAATATTTAGCTGTCTGCTTGATCTCCAGGAAATATTAATATTACTGTCTGCGGCATTTATCTAATTTCAATTTCTTATTTTGGGTCACCAATAATATTTTTAATAAACAATGCAAGAATTTATTCCAATAAGAAACGTAAAGAGATGATAAAAGATTTGAATGTTTACATCACAACTCCTTTTGAGTCACTATTTATCAATAGTATTGCAGAGTGTCACAATCTTATATTGGCAGAAGCTATGTTTTTAATATATTGACCTCCGACCCAGCTGTTGATCAAGGAACAGGTGCATCCGGTCGAAGATATCAGGGTATAACCTTGACTGTGGATGGGTTGAATTGGGTGCAGATGTGAAGCTCACTGGAAGCAGGTGGGCATCAAACGATGACATAACTTGGTGCGACAGGAAGTTCAGTTAGTTGGAGTCAGTTTGTTGCAGTTCGAGGCAGTGAGAACCAGTTCTCAGCAGTGAATCTAAATTTTCATTTTTAGCTCTACTGTTCAAGCACTTTTTCATGAAAATTCAGCCCAATATGTGTGAGTAATAACAGAAATGACAATCTTATGATTTGCTTAACACCTAAACCAAATAAAAAAAATTCTGAAATAATTAGTTTTCTTATCGACCATCTATGAAGCAAAAATTTTTTTTATTGAAAAAGAGCTTTTTAAGAAAAAGTGGGGATGGAAGATTGAACAAAAATGAAAAGAAGGTTCTTTAACATTCTTGCTACAGCCATTAAGAAGGACCCCATAATGTAAATAAAAAATGAATTGTAAGTCCACAAGAAAACGGTGAGAACAGCAATTAAACAAGGTTGAAGCCCAGACCTTAAACTCCACCCCTTGATTATGCCATATGGGACATTTAAGAAAACAAAAGAAATGCACCTTCCTATCCAAATATTGTTTTGGTATTGAGGAGGAATCGGATAAAACATCTGAAAAATTTATTTTGTAGGCATGCAAATCGTTTCGAAGATGTGTTGATACAATATTTGAAAAAAAAAGTAGCAGCCATAATGAGTAAATTTACTGTTTTATATTTTCTTATTTTGTTATTTATTTTTTAAAATGAAAATTAATCTTGTTTTATAATAGAGTTGTTTATCATTATACTAAAATATTCCTGATTTTTCTACCACAGCTTATAATTATAAAAAGGTATCCTCTTTCTTTTAATATTACCTCTCATTTATTTACAGATATCAATGAGAATGAATAAGGGTAAAAGAACATTTACCAATGGATGCTCTCTTGTGATTATTTTATTAAATCATCACATTCTTAACAAATTCATAGATCAGCATTGATGATGATTATCTTTTCTATATAAACATGCATACAGGCAGTGAAAAGCAACCCTACTCTGGTCAAGTGTATAGGTCTACATTTTCAGAATGTTCCAGTATAAGGATACACGAGCGAATCCACACAGAAAAAAAAATTCTTGTCAAGTGTGCAGATCTGCATTTTCAGATAAAAAGAATTTAAAAAGCCATCTGCAAAACCACACTGCAGAAAAAGCATTTTCATGTCATGTATGTGGATCAGCATTTTCAGTGAATTCCAGATTAAATAGACACATGTGAATACACACAGGAGAAAAACCATTTTCTTGTTGAGTGTACAGATCAGCATATTCTTGGAATGAGCATTTAAAACGAGAGGATGTGTCATTCAGAGATGTCAAAATAAAAATCCCAGATAGGAATTGAGATCAGGGGATGTGAGTGACATCACGCACCGGAAGCGTAGGCTGAGGATTTGGGGATTTGAGAAAAAGCAGTTAATTGAGTTCCTGCCTCCGAACGATAGTTGAGATTCAGAGCTGGGCGAGGCCAGACGAATTTGTGCGTTACGGGCGCCGCGCGTTGGTTGGGTTGAGAGCTGACGATGTAAGAAAGATTGTCTCTCTCTCTCTCTCTCTCTCTCTCTCTCCACATGTCGAAAAACCTTTAACTCAAAGGTAATAAAGTTTCGTACCTGAACCAATTTCGTGAATGTCATGTATTTCGGATTCCCTATGGTATTTCACACATCCGTATATTATGGGTATGTTACAGAGTTTCGGCTCTGCAATCTGTGGTCGCTGATTCAATTTCAACTGGTGGAGATCACTGTATACACAGCTGATGAGACCTAATCTAATAAGGTCTCAGTGTTTCCAGTGTTTCCGTATATTGTGAGTATGTTGAAGTGGATAGTTTGGTTATTGGAATTTTATTTAATCTCTCCAAACCAGAAATACTTTTATATCAAATTTAGTCAGAGATATCACCACCCCTAACAATCCTTCTAATACACAATAAAGCCAATATTTATTCAAAAAGAACAAATTAGAATATTAGAATTATTAGACCTTTGATAGACATGCAAAGCAATAAAAATAACCACACGAACAAACAACAATAAAAGAATTTTTAGATATATTATGTTTTATGGAAAGAAAAAATTGTAAAGAGGTTATTTTACAATGAAAGTGTTTACAGACAGTGCTGAATTGTTTTTTCTTTTTCTTTTTTTTTTTAGTTTTAAAATGAGTTTGTGTTGTATCGTGTTGTATACACAGTGAAATAGAGTTAATCGTTTATTAACTCAAGTGGTATTGTCCGACTAGTATTATAAGTCTCGTGCTGTTGGTGTCACGTCTGAAGTTGGTCTTACTACTGACTGATTGACGTCATTTCAGAGTTATCTCTCTGCTTCTGCTTCTCTGTACTTAAGAGACACTGCGTCTTTTATACTTCCACGATACCGGAAGTCACATGGTATTGTAGCGTTGTGAGGATAACACTATATTTTTTGGGCACACAAATGAATTACGAGACTTTGCTTTAACAACACACACAACAACGAAAGTTCTTTATTTGCAGCTTTGAATATAGTTTGTTCTTGGTGCTGCAAGACTCGTGGTGGTTAGGTTTGTTGGATGTTTGAGACGAAATGGCTTAGCTAGATGTTGAGATGGCAGCGTGTTGTTGGACGTGTGCGGGAAGTATTCAAGGTCACCGTGTAGTTTTGTGTGTCTGGTAATTGGGGAGAGTAGGCGTTATCTCCATTAATGTGGACCAGAGGTGAAATGGGAGCTAGTGTGTCGAGAGCGAGATATCGCTCAGATCGACATAGCCAATTTTGGGGTGACATAAAGTTGTGCCTGTGCGAGGCATATTGAATGTATCTAATTCATATTCAACTGGGATTCCTTGGTCTAAAATATATTAGATGCAAAGAATCCATAAATTAGATGGTTCCCTCGTTGAGTGTCCATGTTGCTGCTGCTAGGGTTAAAGCCACCGTGAGATGTCCACACTGGGTGGCTTGTTTAGCTAAAAGGCATCGCAAAGCAGGGACGACCAGAGAGACGTCTGTTCTGGTCGCCGCCTCAAGCTGAAGAGAGTGTGTTTGGCCGCTCACCCGTTTTGCTAGCCGGAAATGAAGGTCCGGGCTGAATAGGATATGTCATCCTGATTGGGTGAAATTCAGTGTTGAATTAAATTGCGCGCCAAAACAAAATACGAGATTTTTCTCTTCTCTACTGTATGAGCCACTATACAACAGTTTGTTTTAGAAATTTTGTCTTGTACTCACAAAGTCCCTTCAGTGGAATCAAAATCCTGGGGATTTATATTTAGATCGAGTAGGGATATTTTCCATTCCAAATTCTGTTTTCTTTTTTTTACTTTTGGTTTTTCTTGACATTTACATGTCTGAAGTTAAAATACAACTGACTTTGTAAATATCAAAGAAAAAAGGATCAGTGCCAGGGGGGTATAACTTAAGATTTCTTTCAGACAGTTGTCTGGTCTTTTTTTCTTTTTTAACTAAATATTTTGTCTGATCGGCATCACACAAAATCAAAGAATTTTTCTTTGACCTATGGTGCTCATTGCCTTGCATTTTTTAGGGGTTGAGTATTTATTTATGAGAACGAACCATTTAGTAGCAGAATGTTACTGATAATTTATTTGTTACCTACAGCCCTTTAATTAGTTTTAAGAGTTGTCACACCAGCTATCATCAGATATTTTATAGTGTTAAAAACGAGTGGCCTTTTTTAGAGAAAAAGTGACAGCAAGTTTATTTATTCCATTTCAATTATTTTTGCTACTGCTATTAACTGTTGAAGTTCTCTCGTGTCATATTTCACCTGTGTCGAAACATTGAGTTTGGTCATTATAAGTCAGTACTCAGTTGTGTAACCAATAGAGTTAGACGTTGAAGTGTATATATACTATTGGCCTATTAAGTAGAGTGTTCGCCAATGGTCCAGAAGACCGGGTTTCAATCCCAGGTTGAGTCATACCAAAGATACAAAAAATGGTACTTGATGCCACCTTGCTTAACGCTCAGCATTATAAGGTAATATCGTTCATCGCCCTAGGGAGGTCTTCAGGACAATATCCCGTATCCTCACATAGCTGCTGAATGTACGTTCGTGCTGGTCGTCCTGCTTTTGCGCGGCCATGTGTGGGGATCCATAAGAGTACATCTCTTATGAGTTCATCTCTGCTTCTCCGTTATATTATTGGTAAATAATTGACTGGCTGGCGCAATGCCTTGCCCAAAGAAAGCCCAAAAGAAATATACAAAAAGAAAAGATAGAAACAGACAAGAGACGAAAACATTTCTTCCATACTTTCCTTTATTTACTTGGTGAATGGACTAACCAACGCTACGTCCCAAGACACAGCGTGGTGCCCAAAAACACTAGACAGCAAAATCGGTGTTGTCGGTTCGACGTACACTTTCTGAAAAGAGGTCGGTTCACAGAAAACCTGAGTATTTATCTCTCTTCACCGACTCCAAATTCGCCACTCCATAATCCTTCTAATTTTGGCGTGACCGCTTCCCATTGGCTACTTTACTTTTTATTATTTTTCTTTTTTCTGATTTTAACCGGATGGATGCGTGGAGCCTTATGCGTGGCGACGCGTTTATACATTTTGCATGTGGCAGCCGATGAGTCAACATCCGGTTGGGAGTTTTATTGTTAATTCCTAAATCCCCACATATATACCGGCCTGTTCAATCATGTTGCGGGGGGGTCTATATTGAGTTACAATCTGTTTTATTCTAGTCTGCCTGCTGGACGTTAGCTGGGGCTGTTAAGCTGGTAAGTGTTGTTATTATTGTTGTTTATTCTGCACATTAGAACAGCGACTTTTACATTAACTTTTTTTCTTTTCTTGTTATTACCATCATTATCATTATTTATATGTATTTACATTCATATATTTCTAAACATTACAAATTTTAGTCCTTTAAACTTTATCGAAGCAAATCTATAATATACTAGTATCAAATGTCTTGTTAGGTGAGAATATACACTATCTGTGGAGGCCCTGTCAGCAGGGCTTGAAATACATTGTATCCCCTGCAGACCAGTAAGACCGTCACACGCAAAAAAAAAAAAAAAAAGTCTTGATGGCAAGGGTCCAATTCAAGACATCTGAGTAGTGTGGCATACTCCTTCATTGCCATTATTTTAAAAAGATCTGTTTAAAAATTATTTTTATGCCATCACTGAGAGTTTGAAGACTGGCTGTTGTTGTGTAAGGGATTATATCGATTAATATTTTAGGAAGATTTATACATATTTTAAAAAATGAATAAAAGGTTGCCTAATATAATTAAACTGAAATTGGGATTGCAAATTTTAGGAAAATTTCCATAAAAAATAAAAATTTGTGAGATAATTTCACCGAAATAGCGATTGTAAATCTTTTGAAAATTTATTTAAATTTTATTGGAAACTATATAAAACAAATAAAAATTTCCTGTTTGATAATTTTGTTGAAATATAAATTGTAAGTTTTCATTAAATTTCCAAAAAAATTAAAAATAAAACGTTTTTTTAATCTAATTTCAATTTATTTCGCAGTTTTTATTAATTATCTCCCTTGATTTTTTTTGTCGAAAATATTTTTGCATTGTTCGTAAACGACAGTTGGTTTTAAATTTAATTCAAGCAAAAAATATTCTCTATTTAACATTTTCTACAATTTTGAATTACGATAAAGTTAACAAACCAGAAGAAAGAAATCTAAAAGGAATTTAACGTTCACTTTAAACTGATCTTTTACAACGTAAGTATTTGCAGCAAGATTTTTTTTACAACAAAGATGAATTTAAGACGAACATTTGGGGGTGAGGGGATTAACCAAAGTTGAGGTGAATTTGAATATTATGTATAATAAGGTGAATATTTTTGTCCCTTTATTGTTTAAACAAGACACTTAATTTCGTTATAGCGGGACGTTAAAATACGCAACCCTGAAAATAAAAACATTTTTCAATTAATAAGAAATACTCATTTTTAGGAAACGTATAAACATCCCTGACACTATTTAAAATCCTTTCAAATAGTTAATCTTTATAGTAAAAATAAACTCTAAAAGATAGCTGTCCAATGGCTTTTAAAAAGTATTTACTAAATTTTTCTTAGTTGGAGCTTAAGGCTAGATTATATAGTACCCAGTGAGAATCGATTGTGTTAATTCAAGGTTAATTAAATATATTGACTAATTACAAAAGGTAGCTCGAAATTAAGTGTCACATTTAAACGAAAAAAAAGATACATTTTTTGAAAACTAGTTTGAATGTTATTTGAATTTTTTAAAAATAGTTTAGTGTAATTTTCGACAATTTGTCAACGAAAATATTTTTAATTTATCCCCACGACTTTATTTTGATTTTTTAAAATTTTTGACGTAACTTAGAAAATCATTTAAACGCAGCCTGATGTATGTTTGAAGCATTAAAGAAAAGCATTGAAAACGTTTTTAAATTTAAAAAAAGGGTGGGTTCCTATGAAACTCTTCAGTTTCTTTTCTTCAATCAGCCAGTAGGCTGGGGTTGTAGAATACACTGACTGTATTTCTAGGGGGCGGGGTAAGACCCCCTCCCCCAACGACTGTCCTGGATATGACACTAAACAATCTGATGGTGTGGTTCCAGTAATGTTGAAGGTTTGGGGAATGCAGAGTACCCCTTTATTGTCATCACTCCTAGGTCCACTGTGGCCTGGAATGGTAGCATCTGATTGGTTCCTATCTATGGGTCTAATAGAACTAAACTTATACTAAACTGAATTGCCTGAAATAGAACTGTTTAGATATTTAAACTACATACTTGTCTAAACTGAATTGTTTGAAATGGAACTGTTTTTGTGTGCTAAACTGAATTGTTTGAAATAAAACTGTTTGACTAAATTGAATTGCTTGAAATAGAAATGTTTTTGACACTTAAACTGTGTACTCATGCTAAACTGAATTGTTTGAAATAGAACTGTTTATTTGTATGAAAATGGATTTGGCATACAAAGGTTGATATGCCATAAAACACAAACAAACAGCCATTATGCCCTGTGGCAGGGTTAAGAGAATGCTGACTCTGCAAAGAGATAAGCCCCTGAACTCCAAAAAAAGTGAGCCTGTCTTAAGTACAACACTAAACTGCATCTGATAGTAAGGTTGCAGTTTTGGAAATCTCAGGAGTGGGGAATACTCTTCGTTGCTATTCCTCTCTATGCGTCATATCATTATCAAATTGCGCTGAGAGCATGGATTTCCCTCTCTCTCTCTCTCTCCATCCATCCCTATCATCCATTGCTCCCAGCAGGTCCTCCAAATTTCATCCAGTATCCACACAGAACTGATGTAAGTTCTTGTTGGTCAGCAGGTCCTCCAAATTTCATCCAGTATCCACACAGAATTGATGTAAGTTCTTGTTGGTCAGCAGGTCCTCCAAATTACATCCAGTATCCACACAGAACTGATGTAAGTTCTTGTTGGTCAGCAGGTCTGCCAAATTACATTCAGTGTCCACACAGAACTGATGTAAGTTCTTGTTGGTCAGCAGGTCCTCCAAATTTCATCTAGTGTCCACACAGAACTGATGTAAGTTCTTGTTGGTCGGTCAACACGAGCGTGCCCATGTGAAGGAGACTACACAAAAACAACGCTTATAAGTTCATCCTTGTTTCTCCAGCAGTGCCCTGAATGTCTTGTCTTTGATAATTTTTGGGATGGGAAGTAAGCAGCTGTACAGCTGCTGTTTTATAGGGTCTTGCTTCCATGTATCATTCTTGTGTAGTTTTCATCTATCTTTTTCTGCATGTGTTTTATTAGTGCGATTGTTCGTCTGGGTAACCTGACACCTGGTTCAAGGGTGCGCAGTTTTGAAAAGTATGCAGATGACAGACCATCTTGTCGAAACATACAGGCAACCCGATGCATTTCTTATGCAAACATCCAGCCGGGAAAAGGCATAAAAACATGAGAGGTGATGATTGTGGGCAGTGAGATTTTAGCTGTCAACAAAATTGTTGCGTACGGGCATAGAAGACAAAGATGGCGACGACAAGGAGTAAAAAGAGATCTCTTCATTTTGTTTTGCCTTGAAAAACAACACTGCTGTTGCCTCTGACATACTCTTTATTTTGTTTCATTACAGTGCCCATGTGGTGCATCCATACAGTAGTAGTGACACAGCCACAGCTTTGAAGAAATCCCATTTTATTTTATCAGGTAGATCACACTTCCACCTGATCAATAATCTGTTGATACCAGTTCACACCTTTGCTAGGCATATGAAGACATTACTTTTAGTAGAGGAGATATTACTGCTGAGATATGTAAACTTGTCTACCAATCATCGTGTCTTGCTACTTAAAGTGGGGATGGCTCCTTCTCATTTAAAAGACATACTCAGTTTTATTTGTGTTCATGTAGAGAGATGAGTGCTTCCTGCTGCTTGCTCTAGGGTATGCAGTTGGGCTTCAGCTTGGGCAGGTGTATTTGCGAGAAGTGCTAGATAATCTCTGTAGTCTGCATCTGTCATAGTTTCTGCAGAATATTGTTTGCTTCTTGCTTTTAATTTTTTTGCAATTTTATTGCTTAGTATTCAGAAGATTTTTTTTCTACTTACACAAACCATCTGATTTTTTTTTATCTTAGATTGTTAGAAAAATAATATCTGATTGTACATTAAACTTTTATTCCAGAATTGATAAATTTAAACAATGCTTTAATCAGTCAAAACTTTTTAACATCTATACATCAATTAACAAGCTTGTATATATATATATATATATATATATACAAGCCTCTACGATAAAACTTTAAAGGTTTTGGTGCTAAGAAATTTTTACAAGCACTTTCTACTTTTTTGGCCCGGTCGACTGGGGCTCTAGAATACACCAACTGCATCTGGGGTGTCCTCGTGGTGTAATGGTTAAAGCGATGGACTGCGGAATCGTAGTACGCGAGTTCGTACTCCAGTCGCACTGTTATGTTCACTTTCGGGCAAATACCATTGGGAAAGGTATGAACCCTGTTATCCTCCCAGCTATGAATTGTTTAAAATAGAACAGATTATTTAATTGTTTAAAATAGAACAGATTATTTACATAAAAATGGATTTGGCGTTAAATAACCTACAAAGGTTGATATCCCATAAAACCCAACAAAACAAAACAAACAAACAGTATCGCTTCATTGCTATTGCTCCCAGTTCCACTCTGACCCAGAGTGTTTGCACCTGATGGGGTTCTATCTATGGGTCTAATAGAACTATTTGAGATTTAAACTGTGTACAAAAAATGACATGTTGAATCAAATTGTTAGAAAGAGAACTTTTTGACCATTTGACTGTGTGTAAAAAAAAAAACTGATGTTTCATTCAATTATTAGTTATATTTACCAAGCCCTCCGCTCGGGCAGGATATGACACAAGGTCAATTTTTAAGCGGAGTTTAACAGGTTTGAATTCAGAGTTTTCCATCTAGACTCGCTGCCTCACCAAGGCTGAAGAACCCAGTCTGCCCTACTATTTACCCATAGCTGGCGGGAGAATAATTGGATTCATACCTTTCCCAAGGGTTTTAGTGCTATGTGAAATGCAATCAGTCTCATCCAGGATTTGAACTCGTGTCGCCGTGTCCATTTCCTACGATGATAACCATTACACCACGGGCACCTTTTCTTCATTCAATTATTAGTGATACATAGCAATTCTTGAAACTCTTTAACTGTGTGCTCAAATTGGATTGTTAGTATAACATAGCAATGCTTGACACCATTTAAGTGAATGCAAACAAAAAATTGATACTAAATAAAACTATTCATGTTAGAATATTTGGAACCATTTAGCTGTGTGCAAACAAATTAGTTCTGACACATTTAAAAATGTTATTGACAAACTATGCATTTGCAAATCATACATATGTATAAAGAGGTTTTGGCATTAAATAACCAACAAGGGTTGATATGCTATAAAACAAAAGTAAAAAAAAACTAGGTACTTAATCTGTAGGGATACCTTGAGTGGTGTAATGATTAATAAGATAATCTGTGAGATCATTACTAATGAATTTGGTTCTCACTAGATGCCTTATACTTCTGGCTTTTTGCTTTTTGATGCCAGGGTGGACAATATTGCTAAAAGTGAAAGGTCATCAAATCCTACTTTCAGCATTTTTTAGTTGAATTTGTCATCAGAGAACTCTCTATCCTTTTTACCATCTGAGAACTCTCTATCCTTTAACCACCAGAGAACTCTCTATCCTTTTATCATCAGAGAACTCTATCCTTTTACCACCAGAGAACTCTCTATCCTTTTACCATCAGAAAACTCTATCCTTTTACCACCAGAGAATTCTCTATCCTTTTACCATCGGAAAACTCTATCCTTTTACCACCAGAGAACTCTCTATACTTTTACCATCAGAGAACTCTCTATCCTTTTATCATCAGAGAACTCTATCCTTTTACCATCAGAGAACTCTCTATCCTTTTACCATCAGAAAACTCTATCCTTTTACCATCAGAAAACTCTATCCTTTTACCACCAGAGAACTCTCTATCCTTTTACCACCAGAGAACTCTCTATCCTTTTTACCATCTGAGAACTCTCTATCCTTTTTACCATCTGAGAACTCTCTATCCTTTTTACCACCAGAGAACTCTCTATCCTTTTATCATCAGAGAACTCTATCCTTTTACCATCAGAGAACTCTCTATCCTTTTATCATCAGAGAACTCTATCCTTTTACCATCAGAGAACTCTCTATCCTTTTACCATCAGAAAACTCTATCCTTTTACCACCAGAGAACTCTCTATCCTTTTACCATCAGAGAACTCTCTATCCTTTTATCATCAGAGAACTCTATCCTTTTACCACCAGAGAACTCTCTATCCTTTTACCATCAGAAAACTCTATCCTTTTACCATCAGAGAACTCTCTATCCTTTTATCATCAGAAAACTCTATCCTTTTACCATCAGAGAACTCTCTATCCTTTTATCATCAGAGAACTCTATCCTTTTACCACCAGAGAACTCTCTATCCTTTTACCATCAGAAAACTCTATCCTTTTACCACCAGAGAACTCTCTATCCTTTTACCACCAGAGAACTCTATCCTTTTACCACCAGAGAACTCTCTATTCTTTTACCATCAGAAAACTCTCTATCCTTTTATCATCAGAGAACTCTATCCTTTTACCATCAGAGAACTCTCTATCCTTTTACCATCAGAGAACTCTCTATCCTTTTATCATCAGAGAACTCTATCCTTTTACCACCAGAGAACTCTCTATCCTTTTATCATCAGAAAACTCTATCCTTTTACCACCAGAGAACTCTCTATCCTTTTACCACCAGAGAACTCTATCCTTTTACCACCAGAGAACTCTCTATCCTTTTACCATCAGAAAACTCTATCCTTTTACCACCAGAGAACTCTCTATCCTTTTACCATCAGAAAACTCTATCCTTTTACCATCAGAGAACTCTCTATCCTTTTATCATCAGAAAACTCTATCCTTTTACCATCAGAGAACTCTCTATCCTTTTACCATCAGAAAACTCTATCCTTTTACCACCAGAGAACTCTCTATCCTTTTAACACCAGAGAACTCTCTATCCTTTTACCACCAGAGAACTCTCTATCCTTTTACCACCAGAGAATTCTATCCTTTTACCATCAGAGAACTCTATCCTTTTACCATCAGAGAACTCTCTATCCTTTTATCATCACAAAACTCTATCCTTTTACCATCAGAGAACTCTCTATTCTTTTACCATCAGAGAACTCTCTATCCTTTTACCACCAGAGAACTCTCTATCCTTTTACCACCAGAGAACTCTATCCTTTTACCATCAGAGAACTCTCTATCCTTTTACCACCAGAGAACTCTATCCTTTTACCATCAGAGAACTCTCTATTTTACCACCAGAGAACTCTCTATCCTTTTACCACCAGAGAACTCTCTATCCTTTTACCACCAGAGAACTCTCTATCCTTTTACCATCAGAGAACTCTCTATCCTTTTACCATCAGAAAACTCTATCCTTTTACCACCAGAGAACTCTCTATCCTTTTACCACCAGAGAACTCTATCCTTTTACCACCAGAGAACTCTCTATTCTTTTACCATCAGTGAACTCTATCCTTTAACCATCAGTGGCCTTAATTCGGTTAGTAGTCAAGAGGTATAATTATTCATGAATGCATCAAGAACATTTTCTACATTTCATAACTTTATGTGATATGTTAGATTTCATTGAAAGAGAAAATTATTATTATAATTACTATTAAGAAGCAGAAGGTACCTCACAAAAACAATTACTTTTGTGGAATACACCAATGATATAGTGATTCTGGCAAATGCACCCGCCCAAGCCGAAACCCTGCTACATAGTCTGGAACGAGCCACTGCAGACATCGGCCTCCCTGTCAGTGCACGCAAGACAATATATGTGCTTTAAACAGACGACATCTCCACACTAAACGGTAGCTCTCTGAAATTAGTAGACAAGTTCACCTACCTAGGAAGCAGTGTCTTATCAACCATGATAGACATCGACATGCGACTAGCAAAGGCATAGAATGCTCTCAATAGGCTATTGGTCAAATGGAAGTCAGACCTAACCAATAAAATGAAACGCAGTTTCTTCCAAGCAGCAGTTATGTCAATACTGCTATATGGATGCACTACATGGACGCTAACTAAACATATAGAGAAAAACCATGTACATAAGAATGCTGTTAGCAAGATTGAACAAATCATGGAGCCAGCACCCCAAAAAGCAGCAGCTGTACAGCCACCTACCACCCATCATGAAAACTATTGAAATTGGATGAACCAGAAATGCTGGACACTGCTGGAGAAGTAGGGATGAGCGCATAAGGATGTACTCCTGTGGACCTCCTCACAAAGGCAGGACGACCAGCTCGAACCTACATACAGCAGCTCTGTGAGGATACAGGATGTATCCCTGAGGACCTGCAGGAAGCAATGGACGATAGAGAGGGGTGGTGAGAGAGGGTCAGGGATATCCCTGCTCATAGTATGACATGATGATGATGACTATTAAAACATTCTTTAATATTGCTTCTTCTTTATTTGCAGATATCAGATGTCACCAAGAATATAAAAGAATGATAAAATGACTTATAGCAATGTAAAAAAGAAGGTTTATAGATTTCATCTTGCTATAGTCATGAACAAGCAGAAAAAGGAAATACTTTGTTATTCTTACGAAGTTTGTATACCAGCATTTTTACTGAATTAACATTTCTAGATAAACATGCAAACAGATAGTGAAAAGCAATCATACTCTTGTCAAGTGTGTGGTGCAACATTTTCACTAAGTTCCATTTTAAAAAGCCATGTTAGAATACACACTGGAGAGAAACCATTTTCTAGTGAAGTGTGTGGATCAGCATTTTCAGTCTGTACTAGCTTAAGAATTCACAAGCGAATTCACACAGGAGAGAAGCCTTTTTCTTGTCAAGTGTGTGGATCAACATTTTCACAAAATTCCAGTTTTAAAAAGCACATGAGAATACATACAGGAGAAAAAACATTTTCTTGTAAAGTGTGTAGATCAACATTTTCACAGAGTTCTGCTTTAAAGAGACATATGCGAACTCACACGGGAGAGAAACCATTTTCTTGTCAAGTGTGTGAACTAACATTTTCACAAAGTTCAACATTAAAAACCCATATGCGAATTCATACTGGAGAGAAACCATTTTCTTGTGAAGTATGTGGATCAGCATTTTCTGAAAATTACACTCTAAAAATACACATGCGAATACACACAGGGGAGAAGCCATTCTCTTGTCAAGTGTGTGGATTATCATTTTCACAGAGTTCTACTTTTAAAACACACATGCTTATTCACACAGGAGAGAAACCATTTTCTTGTCAAATATGTGGATCAGCATTTTCACAGAATTCCAAGTTAAAATCTCACATGCATATACACACAGGAGAGAAACCATTTTCTTGTCAAATGTGTAGCTCAGCTTTTTCAGTGAGTTCCAGTTTAAAAAGGCATATGCAAATACACACAGAAGAGAAACCTTATTCATGTAAAGTATGTGGATCAGCATTTTCAGATAAATCCAGTTTAAATAAACACATGCGAATACACACTGGAGAGAAACCATTTTCTTGTGAAGTATGTGGATTAGCTTTTGCACAGAATGTACACCTAAAAAGCCACATGCGAATTCACACAGGAGAGAAACCTTATTCTTGTGAAGTGTGTGGATCAGAATTTTCACAGAATTCCAAGTTAAAATTACACATGCGTACACACACAGGAGAGAAACCATTTTCTTGTCAAATGTGTAGCTCAGCATTTTCAATGAGTTCCAATTTAAAAAGACATATGCGAATACACACAGAAGAGAAACCATATTCATGTGAAGTGTGTGGATATGCTTTTTCAGAAAATTCCAATTTAAAAAAGCATATGCGAATTCATACTGGAGAGAAACCATTTCCTTGTGAAGTATGTAGTTTATCATTTTCAGATAGTTTCACTTTAAAAAGACACATGTGCATACATACTGGAGAGAAACCATTTTCTTGTCAAGTGTGTGGATCAACATTTTCACAAAATTCCAGTTTTAAAAAGCACATGAGAATACATACAGGAGAAAAAACATTTTCTTGTAAAGTGTGTAGATCAACATTTTCACAGAGGTCTGCTTTAAAAAGACATATGCGAACTCACATGGGAGAGAAACCATTTTCTTGTCAAGTGTGTGAATCAACATTTTCACAAAGTTCAAAATTAAAAACCCACATGCGAATTCATACTGGAGAGAAACCATTTTCTTGTGAAGTATGTGGATCAGCATTTTCTGAAAATTACAAGTTAAAAATGCACATGCGAATACACACAGGGGAGAAGCCATTCTCTTGTCAAGTGTGTGGATTATCATTTTCACAGAGCTCTACTATTAAAACACACATGCTTATTCACACAGGAGAGAAACCATTTTCTTGTCAAATATGTGGATCAGCATTTTCACTGAATTCCAAGTTAAAATCACACATGCGTACACACACAGGAGAGAAACCATTTTCTTGTCAAATGTGTAGCTCAGCTTTTTCAGTGAGTTCCAGTTTAAAAAGACATATGCGAATACACACAGAAGAGAAACCTTATTCATGTAAAGTGTGTGAATCAGCATTTTCAGATAAATCCAGTTTAAATAGACACATGCAAATACACACTGGAGAGAAACCATTTTCTTGTGAAGTATGTGGATCAGCTTTTGCACGGAATGCTCACCTAAAAAGCCACATGCGAATTCACACAGGAGAGAAACCTTATTCTTGTGATGTGTGTGGATCAGCATTTTCACAGAATTCCAGGTTAAAATCACACATGCGTATACACACAGAATAAAAACCATTTTCTTGTCAAAAGTGTAGCTCAGCATTTTCAGTGATTTCCAATTTAAAAAGACATATGCGAATACACTAGAAAAGAAACCTTATTCATGTGAAGTGTGTGGATATGCTTTTTCAGAAAATTCCAATTTAAAAAAGCATATGCAAATACATACTGGAGAGAAACCATTTCCTTGTGAAGTATGTAGTTTATCATTTTCAGATAGTTTCACTTTAAAAAGACACATGTGCATACATACTGGAGAGAAACCATTTTCTTGTCAAGTGTGTGGATCAACATTTTCACAAAATTCTAGTTTTAAAAAGCACATGGGAATACATACAGGAGAAAAAAACATTTTCTTGTCAAATGTGTAGCTCAGCTTTTTCAGTGAGTTCCAGTTTAAAAAGACATATGCGAATACTCACAGAAGAGAAACCATATTCATGTAAAGTGTGTGAATCAGCATTTTCAGATAAATCCAGTTTAAATAAACACATGCAAATACACACTGGAGAGAAACCATTTTCTTGTGAAGTATGTGGATTAGCTTTTGCACAGAATGCACACCTAAAAAGCCACATGCGAATTCACACAGGAGAGAAACCTTATTCTTGTGAAGTGTGTGGATCAGCATTTTCACAGAATTCCAAGTTAAAATCACACATGCATATACACACAGGAGAGAAACCATTTTCTTGTCAAATGTTCCACTTTAAAAAGACACATGCGCATACACTGGAGAGAAACCATTTTCTTGTCAACTGTGTGGATCAGCATTTTCAGTGAGTGCCACTTTAAAAAAGCACATGCAAATGTACACATGAGTTAAACCATTGTTCCATTTCTGTTTCTAGGAGCACTGACTTGGTATATACTAAATAAACTTTGTTTTGGACTCTTATTTAGCCCCTCAGTTGACAAATTGGGAAGGTTCAAAAGATCTTGTTTTGAAGTCTTGCATTTTTGTTATAAGCCTTAAATCTTCAATGTTTTTCTTGGTCTGCCTATTTTGTGGCAAGATTTTCTCAGTTGCTATGCATGTTAGCAATGACCAGATATCCATTTCCAATCCACTGTTATGTAATAGCTCCCACTAACAACCTTTATTACAGCAGAAGTGTGAAGATGTGATTGACAGGTACAAGTCAAACTTTATTCACTGCAGAAACAAACCTCTGGGACCCCTAGAAAACACGAGTGATCATTCATTGGCTATAGAGTACAGTGACTTTAAATGAAACCATCATTCCACTATAGGTGGGCCATAGTTTATAAATGAATAAATATCCCTCAACTCTGCAAGATTTATACACTACTTCCTTCAGTACAAAGAAATGCAAAGAATTAAATAAATCCAAGCGGGTTTTTATAAAAAGCATGTTTGTTGATTTTTTTTCATTTCAGGTAAACAAGTGAAAATCTGTTTATTACAATGTTTCTTGAAAAATCCTCTTTTGATACCCCAACCATTACAACATGAAAGAAAGTCAGCTGAAATATGCCATGGTCCCAACCAGTACCCCTGACTAATGTAAATTTATGATTGATAGAAAAAAGTTAAAATTGTTGGCATATTCTACTGGTTGACAATTAATATAAGTTATGCAACCGACATATATTTCTGCTTATTATTTCAGTGAACATACCTAGCCAGAAAATAAGGGCAGACATTGATGTCTAGATGATGGCCTGCCTGCAATTTTTAGTTCATCTTAGATTGCATGGCATCAAGGATGATCTTTTATCCTCAAAGTATTAAGTCACCCTTTGACATTAGTTCATAGTTGGAGCCAAAGAATAATTCAGATGATAGCCTCTTGCCATCAAGCTATTCACTCTGTTGGCAGGGCTTAGAATATATCAACATCAGCCTCTGTATGCCAACTGTCTATATTACAAGTGCTTGAATACATATAACTGTCAGAAATGAAAATGAAATGTCACAAATGTTTTCTTTAAACTCAGTCAAATGAAAGTGGATATTATTAGGTATTATTACAAAAATATATGTATCATTAAAATTCTATCACCAAAGTGTGTAACAGTCCAAATAGAATAACTTCTTTCCCAAAAGTTTACTTACAAGTTAATGTTTAGTGTGGCCATCTTCATTTATTATTATTATTATTATTATCATACTCCAGTTAAAACTGGGGTATGAGTGACAGCAACTCCCCTCAGGTTTCCAGGACCCTTCTGAGTATTCTTGTTGATTTTAACAGTGTTATGGTCTGGATGATCTTGATTCTTATGATATTCAGTTAAAACCGGGGTATGATTGACAGCAACTCCCCTCAGGTCTCCAGGACCATTCTGAGTATTCTTGTTGATTTTAACAGTGCTGTGGTCTGGATGATCTTGATTCTTCTGATCTTCAGTTTTCCCAGCCCAGTGGGCTACGGCTGTAGAATACACTGACTGCTTCCCTCCAGAGGGGTAAGACCCCCACCCCACCAACAAGTGTCCTGGATATGACACTAAACAATCTGGTGGTGAGGTTCCAGTAATGTTGGAGCTTTGGGGAATGCAGAGTACTCCTTCATTGCCATCATTTCCAGGTCCAATCTGGGCTGGAGTGGTAGCCTCTGATAGGACCCTATTTATGGGTCAAATAGAACTAAATTGTGTACTTATGCTAAACTAAATTGTTTGAAATAGAACTGTTTTGACATTCAACTGTGTGTAAACAAAAAACTAGAGTTATACTAAACTGAATTGTTTGAAATATAACCGTTTTTGACATTTAAACTGTACTTATGCTAACTGAATTGTTTGAAATAGAACTGTTCATATGTATAAAAATAGATTTGGCATTGAATAACATACAATGGTTGATGGGCCATCAAACCAAACCAGTTTTCCCAGTCTTTTTTCCAGGCTGTTTCGGATCATTTACAGTTTCTTCAGCTCTCTGGCAAGATCCAAGTATTTGTTTAATTTTTCGCTTTATTTTTCACCCTATGGCCTACTTGAATGGTAAAATCCACTATCATTATTATTTCTACTGCTTGATGACATTGATCTCACAATTTTTATTATTATTATTATTATCATTTACTGCTGGTTGTAGTCTTGAATGATATTGGCCTCATTAGTTTTACACAAACAGTCACTGGATTGTTAATATGAGTGGTACCAATTTTCTGCAATCATGGAATCGCAGATAGAATCACAGAATCGTTAATCTGAAAGAGAATCTGATTTTTAATGAAATTTTCAATAAGAAATTAATTTTTTTCCAATTTTTTTCTTTTAATTCTTTCAAAACTTAACTGTCTCCAATTTTGTTATTGTTAAACATTTTGATTAATAGAATATAACATTACATAACCTCGTTATTTCCTTGAAAATTGATTTTACAAATATGAGTTATTTTTCCTTTTATGATCTGAAAAAGAATTAAAAGCAAGTTTTTACATATAAAAAGAAAAATGGGTCATAGATTTTCTGAGAAAATGTTTGACTAGTCTATATTTTTCTAAGAAACTGTAATGTAGCAGATGAAAGTCAGCCCTTGTACCAATGCTAAAGTGGAAATAGGAGGACAGACAATAGTGTTGGAAGGGGGAGATACGAAGATCAAAGTTTAACAAATTCATTTCCTTAAGGCTCATTTGATTTTCACAAAATTTACAAGTAAAAGATTCTAAACAACTTGTAACATTCTTTTATGAATGTGACAAAAGAAAATACAAGGAGCACACAATAAGTTTCCAGACTTTTTCGTATGGGCACTTTTATTGATAGTACACATATAAAACTCTAGTCCCCTTTGAAGTAATCTCCTGCAGCTGCAATGCACTTGTTCTACCGTTCCAACAACTTCTGGAAGGCCTCATGGAAGTCCTCTTGTGTGAGTGTGTCAATGACCTTCGTCACAGCCTCTTTCATCTCCTCAATTGTCTCATAACGACAGCCTCTAAGGTTTTCTAAAGCTTAGGGAATAACCAAAAGTCACAGGGAGCAAGGTCTGGACTACAGGGAGGCTGAGGAACTGTCTTGATGCCCATCTTGGTCAAATAGTCTGTGACAAGGATGGAGTTGTGGACTGGTGCATTGTCTTGCTGGAAATGCCACTGACCCAATTTGAAGAGTGCTGGCCTCTTCTGACGGAATCTCTTCCTGACTCCCTTAAAACCTTAACATAGTATTCCTTGTTGACTGTCCAGTGGGGACCCAGGGCATGTAGATCATGCCAGTGCTGTCAAAAAAAGGGATTATCAAAAGTTTATAGGTGGATTCGCTCTGTCTGGGAGAGCCAGCATGCTTCCCCTGGGAACTCTGTCTCTTGGTTTCTGGGTCATAGTAGTAGATCCAGCTGTCACGTGGTGTCCCCCTGAGTGAGGAGAAATAAGATTACTACTAATTCCTCCGTATTCGAATTAACAGTAGCAAGCCGTCAAAGAATGACCGTTAAGAGAGATAATGTGGGTCAATCCCAAAGTAACAAATCCAGGTCAGAATGGAAAAACAGATGTTTCTACTTGGTGACCTGATGGATAAAGAATAGGATACAGGGTGACATATAGTAGCCCTAGCGAATCGCCTGACGGGGGAAGGAAGAAGATGGAAGCCAAATGATTGGCTGGGATCCTAAAACGGAAGTGGCACCTTCTTCCCGTCAGCGGAAGTAGGGAATAAGAAAATGAGTCTTGAAGGAGACATCGTCGTGACCAGATGGGGTGAAGCGCGTGCCAAGACTCCGGGAAAAGAAAGACAGAAATATCTTGGACAAGAAAGAAAAAGAAACTCTACTTTCAAGCCAGACTCCAAAAATTAAATAAATGCAGTCAACCCGAGAATAAAGAAAAAAAAAAGGAGAAAGAAAAATGCTCTCCAAAGGAAAGTCGTCTAAAGATAAGTAGACTTTAAAACTGTTTCTCCCTATACCCAAGTATATATCCTCTCTCTCTCAAGTTGAAGAAAGACTAAAAACGAAAGAAAAGAGAAGAAGAAAGACATTTGTGTTTATGTACTATTCATTTATAATATAGCCGACACATTAAAGATGTGTATCTATGTGTAGTAAAAGATTGATGTCTTTTAATGTTCCCACGTGCTCGAGTCGTTCTTTGTATCGTCTGCTACCAATTTGTTATTTCATGTTTCTTTTTCAGCTTCTATTCGCCTTATGTTATGCTTGCTTAAAATTGTCTTATAAATCCCTTTAACATTCTTATACGGGAAACCGGAGTTGTCGACTACTATAATTAATATTATTACTTCTAAACCTAGATGTCCATATCTTCCATTGTTCTAGGGTAGGAAGACTAGTGGCCTTGGTGGGTGTGTGTATAGTGTGAAATTTGGAAACTCCTTGCCAACGACAGTCAGTCCAGCCATAAATTAATCCCCCGCATAATATGCCAGTTCCTATATGCCCGAGGAAAAACTCTGAACAAGGACTTATTCTACAAGGGATCAAGTGCCAGTCTGCTCCGGCTTCACACGTGCGAAGAGTAAAGTCCCGTTTTTTTGTTAATTTGCCGTCACACAGCTTTCATCGCAGTTCACCAGAGCATCAAGAACTGTGGAATCTAAATTGATCAGCTCGACCATCTCCCTGCTGTCATGGCAACGTCTTTCTTTCTGATCTTCTCTGAGCACCCTTGGGACAAACTTCACACAAATCTTCCGCATCTTCAGTTCCTCGCGAATAATTGTGTGTACAGTTCCCACACTGACATCAAACTGTGCACTTATTGTGTCTATAGACACATGACGGTCCTTATCCATGAAATTCTTTATTTGGCCAATCAACTCTGGTGTTCTGACTTCCTTACTCCTCCCACACCTCTCATCATCTCTTACAGACTCCCTACCTTCCTTGAATCTCTTATGCCACTCAAAAACTGATGCTCGATTCATACAAGATGCTCCAAAAGTAGTCTGAAGCATTCCATAGGTTTCTGTGGCATTTTTTCCAAGTTTAAAACAGAATCTTATTGCATATCATTCTTCTAAAGTGTCCTCACGTCCACATTGCATTTTAGAAATTCACCAGCTGTAACAATCAGGCTTTAGTAGGGTGTATTCCAATTCCTGCTGTACCTGTTGATTTGAACCTGAAATCAAAAATTGGTCAGATGTCATCTCATAAGTTGTATAGCAATAACATACTGAATTTTCAAGAGTCTACAACAATTTTAAATGCCTGTGCACAAAAAGTCTGGAAACTTATTGAATGCACTACGTAAATAAAGTTGGCAACCTTAGTTGAGGGTGACCCAAAGGTTCCCTTTTCAATAACTACTACATCAAGGTGTAGAGGAGGGCACTACTCCTTTCCCTGGATTGCTCCACTTTACCCTTGATCCCCACTTTATAGTGCTGAGTGCTAAACAAGGCAGCATTAAGTAAAAAAGAAAAAAAAGGAGGAATGTAAGTAATTAAAGTTATTAAAATTGAATGAAATATAACCAGAATTTATATATATTCTTTTATATTTGTTCACTGTTATTGTACTTTTGAATTTAATTTTATAAATATAAACTTACTAATTGATTTTACTTTATTCTGTGAGATTCTCTTAAATTAAACATATTTACCAACCCCTCCACTCAGGCAGGATATGACAGAAGGTCATTTTTTATGCAAAGTTTAACAGGTTTGAATTCAGAGTTTTCCTTCTCCTAGACTAGTTGCTTCACCAAGGCTGAAGAACCTAGTCTGCCCTACTATTTACCCATAGCTGGAGGGAGAATAATTGGATTCATACCTTTCCCAAGGGCATTAGTGCTATTTGAAATGCAATTAGTCTCATCCAGGATTTGAACTCATGTCATCGTGTCCATTTCCTACGATGATAACCATTACACCACGGGCACCTCCAATAACCATTATACCACGGGCACCTCCAGATAACCATTACACCACGGACACCTCCAATAACCATTACACCACGGGCACCTCCAGATAACCATTACACCACGGACACCTCCAATAACCATTACACCACGGACACCTTCTCTTAAATTAATAAGGATCGTTTTTGAATAAATATATTCAAAGCTTAAAAAATATCTGTGAATTTGATAATACTGATGCACTTTTCTCTTTGAGAGAACTTGAAAATGTTCATAGATTTGATTTATGATACGAAGAACATATTTTTCCCATGCTTGTAATATTTATTGAACATGGAATCCAATTCAGCTGTTACAATCCACTAACATTATGACAGAAAATAATAATGATAATCAAATGGAATATCAAAATGGTTTGATATAAAATGTTTATATATCAATGATACTTATAGTCTATTTTTCCAGAGCATCTTGAACATTGTATCATCATCATCATTATGTCGTGCCGCTAGCATAGATATCCATGACCCTCTCTCGCCACTTCTCCCTATCATTCATCGCCTCTGGCAGGTTTTTAGGGCTACCTCCTATATCCTCACATAGTTGCTGTATGTATGTTCGAGCTGGTCGTCCTGCTTTTGCCTGGCCATATGCGTGCGTCCATTGGAGTACATCACTTATGAGCTCGTCCTTGCTTCTCCAGCAGTGTCCTGCATGTCTGGTTCATCTAGCTTGGATAGTTTTCATGATGGGAAGCATGTGGCCGTATAGTTGGTGCCTTGTTGGGTGTTGCTACCAGGACTTGTTCAATATTGCTCACAACATTATTGTGTAATTGCCGTCCAGCTTCTTCTCCAGACGTTTAGTCAGCGTCCAAATTGTGCATCCATATAGCAGTATTGACATGATATTTAAAATTGTGAGTACTTTTCGTATATTCAATATTCTAAAAAAAACTTGATCTTTTAAAGTTTTTTTTGGGAAGTAAATAAAGAAGTGAATGACAAAAGAAATAAAATTTTAACAACAAATATACTCAGCTATAAATCTTATCTTTATGAGATAAAATGATACTAACATGGAAAGGAAATGATGCAGACAAAAGTGCATATATTTGTTGTTGAGAAGGATAGACAGTGGAAGTGTGAGGAGAAGACAAAGATTGATGAGTCTGGAGAGAAAAAAGCTTCTCAGAAGGAGGTAAATGATACAGACAAAAGTCCATATATTTGTAGTTGAGAAGGATAGACAGTGGAAGTGTGAGGAGAAGACAAAGATTGATGAGTCAGGAGAGAAAAAAGCTTCTCAGAAGGAGGTAAATGATACAGACAAAAGTCCATATATTTGTAGTTGAGAAGGATAGACAGTGGAAGTGTGAGGAGAAGACAAAGATTGATGAGTCTGGAGCGAAAAAAGCTTCTCAGAAGGAGGTAAATGATACAGACAAAAGTCCATATATTTGTAGTTGAGAAGGATAGACAGTGGAAGTGTGAGGAGAAGACAAAGATTGATGAGTCAGGAGCGAAAAAAGCTTCTCAGAAGGAGGTAAATGATGCAGACAAAAACACATTAATTTGTGGTAGAGAGGGATGGACAGTAGTAGTGTGAGGAGGAGAAGGAAGAGACAAAAAATGAATATTTTATTGGATTGTGGCAGGTTTAAATTCAGATTTTTCTTTATAAACTGGTTGCATTTAAGACTAATATTTACCCATAAGTCAGTAAAGTTGGTGACCATAGTCAAGGGGGATCCGAAGGCTTTTTTTTTCAATGGCTACTACACCATGGTGTAGAAGAGGGCGCTACTCCTTTCTCTGGATTGCTCCATTTTCCCTTTGATCCCTACCTTATAATGCTGAGTGTTAAGCAAGGTAGCATCAAGTACCATTTATTAAGTCTTTGGTATGACTTTATATGGGATTGAACCACAGTCTCCTGGACCACTGGCAAACATTCTACTCTAGTTGGTGAATAAATGATACATTTATGCCTTTTCTGGGGCAATAGAACCAAATAAAATGCAAATAGCCTTGTTCAGGATTTGAACTTGTGACTCCAATTCCTATATTGCTCAATTGGCTGGGGCTGTACAATACACTGACTACTTTTCTGCAGCAGGATAAGATTCTTCCCCCCACTGCCAATGAGTGTCCTGAAATTGACTCTAAACAATCTGATGTTGAGGTTCCAGTAATGCTGGAGATTTGGGTAATACAGAGTACCCCTTCATTGTCAGCACTTCCAGGTTCACTCTGTCCCAGTGTGGGAGCACCTGATAGGGTTCTATCTATGGGTCAAATTGAACTAAACTGCGAACTTATGCTAATCTAAACTGTTTGAAATAGAACCATTTTTAAATTGAACTAAACTATGTACTTATGCTAAAGTGAATTGTTTGAAATAGAACTGTTTTGACATTTAACTGTTTGTAAACAAAAACTATACTTATACTAAACTGAATTATTTAAAATTTACTTCAGTGTTAAATGACCTGAAAAGTGTTGATACTCTGTAAAACCAACCAATCAACCTACCCACCAACGAATTCCTATGATGATAACCATTTTGTTAAGTGTGCCTCTCTTCAAAATGAGGTGGATTATGCAGGCAAGAACTGTGAGGATGAGGAGGAAGAATGAAGAGATAGACTGACTGTCTGTTTAGTGTTGATGATAATGATAGTGAGTAGTTTTGATCCCATACAACAGTGACTGTAATAATCAAAGTAAGGACAACAAATCCAATAAATCAATGTATAGTATTGCTATTGCTTCTACACCATTAAATGGTTTCAATTATTGCTATTTAACACTAGAGTAGACTGTTCCTCAATGATCCGGGAGACTGGGGTTCAATCCCAGGTCGAGTCATACCAAAGGCTCAAAAAATGGTACTTGATGCTGCCTTGCTTAACACTCAGCATTATAAGGTACGAATCAACGGTAAAGTGGAGCAATCCTGGGAATGGAGTAGCACCCTCCTCTACACCTCGATCTAGAAGTGTTATATAATAGCCGAGGGATTTTGGTTCATGCCTTTGAGTTTAGTTAGGCTGAGAACCTTTTGGCTCAGCTCATGGGTTAGTTAGGTGCAACATTGAGGCAGGTGTTAATGTGGGCGCGTGCGGGCGGATGGAGGTGTCACTCAGATGTCATAATAGTCCGAGATGAAACGCGCAGAGGTTTGTGGAGATTTGAAGAAGGTTAGAGAGTTGGAAACTAGACACCAAATGAGAAGGATCGACTTTTGGAGCTCACAGACATGAGGCGAACTTGCGCCCTATGGGGGCCGCTCGAGTTGGGGGCCAAATGAATAAGACAGCATAGAAGATTGTGTCTCTCCTCCTTACGTCGAAACCTTTAACTCAAAGTTAATAAAAAGGTTTTGTACCTGAACAAGAAGTCATTATGTGTGTCCAAATTTTGAGATTCCTATGTTCTTTATATGTTCTATCGTTATGAACATTATATGTCCATTTCGCACATGGCGATATTCGTGTATATGGCTATGTAACAGAAGCTATTGAAAAGGGAGCCTTCAGGTCACCCTCGACTAAGGTAGCCAACTTTATTACTTACTTATTCTATTCAACATTATTCATTCATTCATTTGCACACAGCTAAATGGTTCCAAGAATTGCTATATATCAGAGTGGACCTGGAAGTGATGGAAATGAAGGGATACTCCACATTTTCCAGAGCTTCAGGACTGGAGCTTTGCCATTAGATGATTTAATATCATATCTAGGACACTCAGTGGCGGGTCTTGCCCCACTGCAGAGATACAGTCGGTGTATTCCAATGTCTTACCTGACTGGGCCCTATTAAGGCTTGCAAATCATACATATGATACACACACATACACATATGTATATATGTGTGTGAGGGATGGATTGTTGATTTCCAGTGATTGTAACTTCCCGTGAAAGGGCTCAACTCTAGGGAAATTACCAGTTACCCCTTATGTGTAATGCAAAGTTCTTCCCATGAATTGAACAGTCTGGTAGCCATCAGCATATACAAGGATCATTAAATAAGTTTCCAGACTCTTTTGTATGGGCACTTTTATTGATAGTACACACATGAAACTCTAGTCCTCTTCAAAGTAATTTCCTCCGGCTCCAATGCACTTGTACCGTTCCAACAACTTCTGGAAGGCCCCATGGAAGTTTTCTTGTGTGAGCATGTCAATGATCTTCGTCACAGCCTCTTTCATTTCAATTGTCTCATAACGACAGACTCTGAGCTTAGGGAATAAGCAAAAGTCACAAGGAGCAAGGTCTCGACTATAGGGAAGGTGAGGAACTGTCTTGATGCCCATCTTGGTCAAATAGTCTATGACAAGGATGGAGTTGTGGACTGGTATATTGTCCTGCTGGAAATGCCACTGACCTGATTTGAAGAGTGCTGGCCTCTTCCGACGAAATCTCTTCCTGAACTCCCTTAAAACCTCAACATCGTAACCCTAACCCTAACCCTTTGGCCAATCAACTCTGGTGCATTGACTTCCTTACTCCTCCCACACCTCTCATCATCCCTCACAGACTCCCTACCTTCCTTGAATCTCTTATACCACTCAAAAACTGATGCTCGATTCATGCAAGATGCTCCAAAAGCAGTCTTGCCACAACCGGCCTGCAAACGTAAACAGATCAGATTACACCTTCGCCCTAGAGAAATAACATCCGGGCATGGCTGGAAATGATGAAGCCCTTTTTCGACTCTAACTGGCCGTTACAGCTAAGAAAGGGATAAATTAATATTTATCAACATTTGCAAAACACTTCTGCCAGAAATAATTCTATAAAAATGGAAGTAATACTCTTCGGTAGCCTATACCGGCCTATAGAAGTACTTATTTTCTACGTCCATTTTTTATAGAACTTACTATTCATGTGGCACAACAGAAGTGGAGTTCCCTTTCTTCCATATGAAAAAGGCTTCAGGCGGCGAAAATTCAGAGGTTTGCGCGGACGCTCTCAGGGGCCACTCAGCTCGGGTCCTACGTTATCATGGTTGCACCCACCTCACCGCCACTTCTAGTGGCGGATTCAACCTTTTTTTTTTTTACGGTCCTTTTTAAGGGTTATGAGAGGTCTCCTTCTGCGGGTCGGAGCATCTCTGGCGGTCATTAATGACCAGTCAAAATAGACGGCCTGGAGGCAAACATGAAGAGGACTCACTAAGACCAGCCGGTCTTAACCATCGCTTGGTTCCACTTGTCTGTTTGGCTATGCAGCGTTAAAGGCAAGGGTTAGCCTTTAGCTACCGCTCCACCATCCGCACAGCGCTAAGATAGCGCCAATCTTAGCCTCAGCCTCCTGGCCTGTTCGCTCGACAGTGCAGAGCTTTGGTGCGCAAGCCTTAGCTACCACCTCGATACGTCTGCACAGCTTTGGCACAAAACAGTCTTAGCTACCGCCTCGATACGTCCACACAGCTTTGGCGTGAAACAGCCATAGCTACTGCCCCGACTTTTCCGCACAGCTTTGGCGCGACAAAGCCATAGCTACCATAAATGATACGCCCGCACAGCTATCTGGCACGACAAAGCCATAGCTACTGTGAACGATACGCCCGCACTGCTATCTGGCACGACAAAGCCATAGCTACCGTAAACGATACGCCCGCACAGCTATCTGGCACGACAAAGCCATAGCTCCCGTAAACGATATGCCCGCACAACTATCTGGCATGACAAAGCCATAGCTACCGACCACTACGCTCCCGCAATGCAGTCCACGTAACGACTCACTGTTACGGACTACCCTAGCAAAGCAGCATCTAGCCCATGTAACGACTCGCTGTTACTGACTACCCTAGCAATGCAAGCATCTAGTCCACGTAACGACTTGCTGTTACGGACTACCCTAGCATTGCATCATTTGGCCCACATAACAACTCTCTGTTACGGGCTAGCAACCAGATCGACCCCCCCCTGGTTAACCCAACGTACTGTCAAAACCAGGACATCGATTTACCAACGACCTCAGCTGCCTGCAATGACCATCCAGCTGCATAAAAACGACTCGACCGACTTTGGCTTTCAGCTACGACCATCCAGCTGTATCCAACGACCCGACTGATCTCAGCTTACCAGCATCAAACATCTAGCTGTATCTCCATGATTCAACCTACACCAGCTACCCTCGTCAAACGTCCAGCTGTACACATCTACAACTCGACCATACCAGCTAACGACATGACCCATCCTAGCTGAAGACCACATACAACCGCCACGGACATTTAAATACACGTTTGTAATTCCAGCAAATAAAATCGTTACTTTTGTTGTATCTGTTATCTCGCCTTCTGTCTTCCTTCATTGTCTCTGGCTGTCACACACTACACTCGCATAAAAAATCCCTAAATTAACTTGCCGAGTCGATGCGCTTATCGGCTCCGCAACAGTCTGAAGCATTCAATATGTTTCTGTGATGTTTTTTCCAAATTTAAAACAGAATCTTATTGCATATTGTTCTTCTAAAGTGTCCTCATGTCCAGATTGCATTTTTGAAATTCCTCAGCTGTGATAATCCGGCTTTAGTTGGGCGTATTCCAATTCTGCTGTAGTTGTTCATTTGAACCTGAAATCATAAAAATTGGTCAGTCATCTCATAAGATGTATAGCTATAACATACTGAATTTTCAAGTGTCTACGACAATTTTAAATGCCTGTACAAAAAAGTCTGGAAATTTATTGAATGCATCACAAATGTATATATAAAAATTTCTTTGCTTACTGGCATACAATCAGCCAGCTTGAAGCATCTCACATGTCTAGTCACACTGAGTTGTAATACAACAAAACAGTCTGTCTGTGGATTGAGCACTCCAGTATCCAGTATCACAAAATATAAACAAATGAAAGCTAATACATAATGTGTTATAATTCCCGAACTGACATAGGTTGCCTGTGGGCTGAGTGGTAAAATACTAAGTCTAACAAAGTTAGGTGGGTTTCAATCCCAGCTTGAAGTGTTCTGCATGTCTAACCACACTGAAGAGTTGTGATATAATGAAACAGTCTGTCTGTGGATGACTCTATATATAAAGGAATTAGGATTAGATAACCAATAAGGGGCAATATACCATAAAGCACAACTAAACCAAATCAATGATCCAAACATCTGATTGGTTGATTTGTTTGTTTGTTTGTTTTCTGGTATATCAATTCTTTTCGAGTAATTCAACGTCCAATTATATTTCAAACAATACAGTTTAGTAAAAGTATAGTTTTTGTTTACAGTTAAATGTCAAAAAAGTTCTATTTCAAACAATTCAGTTTAGCATAAGTACATAGTTTAGTTCTATTTAAAAACAGTTCTCTTTCAAGCAATTCAGTTTAGCATAAGTATGCAGTTGCAATGTAAAAAAAAAATTCTATTTCAAGCACTTCAGTTTAGCATAAGTACACAGTTTAGTTGTATTTGACCCATAGATGGGACCCTATCAGGTGCTACTACTCTGGGCCAGAGTGGACCTGGGAGTGTTGGCAATGAAAGGGTACTCCAAATTCCCCAAAACTCCAGCATTACTAGAACCTCACCATCAGACTGTTTACTGTAATATCTAGAACACTTGTCCAAACATCTGAAATCCTGATCCAGGGATCAGATGAAGAATAGACACATAGCTGTGTTGTTCTGTATCTCCAACTGGTGGTCAAACTAAATCCAGTGTGGTAAGGATCCCAGATTCATACATACTGTTGATGTCTCCTCTAACAACCCGGGCAGAGCAACAGGCAAAAAATTTTGTTATACCTAAAAATTATTTGCTTCATATACCATTAAACGTTTTCTACATGCTCAAAGTAATATTTTGTGCAATGTTTCACTATTTCTAAATTATATAATCAAGGTACCTATTTTTAATTGTCTAAATTTCTGAGACGAAGCTTGATATTTTTTATCATTAAGGGTTTTCGGACTATTGTCTTCATCTTTATTGTTATTTCCACAACGTTTTGGATGATATGTCCACTGCCCTTCTTCAGGTGTTTGTCGAACTAGGAAACCTACATGGAACTTTGAACTACGTCATTTATTGAATCCATGGGGGTCACCTGTTCTGATTCCATTAGCCATAACCGGGTACAAGTGTTAAGTATTCCTGTATTGTTACTCACCTGCAGTCAGAATTGAACCTGCAACCTTTTCTCCTTAGAAGATTAGGGAACCAATGCCTATAACCGTTATAGGCTGCAGGTTGGTAACAATACAGGAGTACTTAACACTTGTACCCGGTTATGGCTAACAGAATCAGAACAGGCGACTCCCATGGATTCAATAAAGGACGTAGTTCAAAGTTCTATGTTGGTTCCCAAGTTGGACAAAACCTGAAGAAGGCTGGAGGACATATCAGCCGAAATGTTGTGGAAATAACAGTAAAGATGAAGACAATAGTCCGAAAACCCTTAATGGTAACTATTTTTGTTTATCAAAAAAAGTTTTTTCTGTTTTCTGATGTAAATCAACCTGAGTTTCCTGTCTGGTCAAAATTTTTTTAACATTTTAAGAAAATCCCAGTACAAATCCATATCTTCATCATCATGCCACCTGCACGGATATTCCTGACCCTCTCTCACCACTCCTCTCAATCATTCATCGCTCCTGGCAGGTCCTCAGGGCTACATCCTGTATCATCACAGAGCTGCTGTATGTAGGTTCAAGCTGGTTGCCCTGCTTTTACTTGGCCATGTGAGGGGGTCCATCAGAGAACATCACTTATGAGCTCATCCCTGCTTCTCCAGCAGTGTCCTGCATGTCTGCTCCGTCTAACTTTGATAGTTTTCGTGATGAGTGGTAGGTGGCCGTACAGCTGCAGCTTTGAGGGGTGTTGCCTCCAGGACTTGTTCAATATTGCTTGCAGCATTCCTGTATAGTTGCTGTCAAGTTTTTTCTCCATCCATTTAGTTAGCATCCATATAGCAGTATCGACATGACCACTGCTTGGAAGAAACTGCATTTCATTTTATCAGTCAGGTCTGACTTTCAAATGACCGATAGCCTATTGATAGCTGTCCATGCCTTAGTCGCATGTCAATGTCGTATGTCAATGTTAGTCGCATGTCAATGTCTTTTTCGGTTGATGAGAAACTGCTTCCTAGGTAGGTGAACTCGTCAACTAGTTTCAGAGAGCTACCGGCTAGTGTGGAAATGTCACCTGTTTGATTAAAGCACATATATTCCGTTTTGTGTGCATTGACATGGAGGCCAATGCCTGTGGCAGCTCATTCCAGACTATACAGTAGGGTTTCGGCTTGGGCAGGTGCATTTGCCAGAAGTGCTGCATAGTCGGCAATTGTTTTTGTAGGGTACCTTCTGCTTCTTTTCTTTGTCAGCTCGAAACCATTTTCTTTGATTTAATCTATCGATTTTCTAAGCACGTAACTGCAATGAGCCTGGTCAGTTTTGAAAATGGAGACTTCTTAGAAATGGTAGATTTCGTATTTCAGATGAAGCAAAGATATGGTGATGGGACAATGAGAGATAAACAGCAAATTGGGTCACTGTAGTTATTAAATATTGTTTAAATATTGCACGGAAGAATACAAAAAGAAAGAAAAAGACAAACAATGTTATTTAACAAATAATAAATAATATGTATTTCAAACATACATAAGTATTAAAAAGAATTTGTTGAGTAGGAGTTTTGAATTTTAAATTATTTTTCTTTTGGAAATAATCAGTTCCATGTTGAGTTCAAGAGTTATATATTTACATATGTACACAAACATTTAAAAGTATTTGGCCACCCTCAAATTTTTTTTATTTCTCATCCTAGAAGTGTTATTTTTAATGAAACATGTTAAGCATCACAATGTTTTTATTCATTATACTGAATACAAGTCTTCCTGAGCCACATTAAATACAAATTAAACAGAAAATTTCTTAAACTTTTGATTCATCAAAATTATCTCTTTCGGCTGCTATCACCACTTTTCAGATTCTTGGCATTCTTTCTAAAGACTGGAGGTAAACTGAAAATAGTTCTGCGCAGCTTTCCTGCAAGAGTTGCCAGTAGCAAGCCACAGTTGTTGGTTGTTTAACTCTTTTTGGTTAAGTTCATTCTACACCAGTTCAATGGGATTTAAGTCTGGTGATTGCACCAGCAAAGCTATCAGTTGAGGTATGTGCTGTTCCTCTCTGTTTTTAATGTACCTCTGGCAGAGTTTACTAGTATGCTTTGGGTCATTATCTTGCAGGAATACAAATCCTTGATCCACAAGCTGCATTCCAGATGATTCAATTTGCTCTTCACCTGGTGAAAATCCCTTACTTTGCAATTGGCAAAAGCTCCTCACACCATAAGAGAGCCTCCTCCTTTATGGATTATGGTTGGTATGATACAGGGGGTTTGAGCTCTTTCACCAATGCTTTGCTACATATAGGCCCTCCAATTTGACTCAAAGATTTCAAACTTTGATTCATCAGTCCAAAGGACTTTATGCCACAGCTCTATTGTCCAGTCTTTGTGCACCTTGGAAAACTGGAACCTTTTGACATTTACTTCCTCGGCAGTGGTTTCTTGGGAGCAATTTTGCCATATAAGCCAGCTTCACAGAGTCTTATCTTCACAGTGGATGTTGATACATTTTTTCACGATGTCGGTTCAGTTGTGCAGTGATATTTGGAACAGTCAGCGTTCTGTTATGCAAGCTGATCACTCTGATAAAATTGTCCTCTGCTCTTGTTGCTTTTGGCCTTGTTTTGTCCTGTTGTCTCCTAACAATATAATTATGATCAGTACTAAAGAAGAAAACCACCTTCAAATCAATTTTTTAAAAGTTATCTGGTTATACTAAGATCAAAGTTACTGATTAAAATTTGCATTTAGTATAATAAAAGTACTGTACTGCTTGACTTGTTTCATTAAAAAGAACACTTTCAGGATGAGAAATAAAACATTTTGAGGGCAGGAAAACACTTTTGAAAGGTAGTGTACACACACACACACATATATATATATATATATATATATATATATATATATATATAAATAATTGTTTTGCTTTCTCAACAGTGGTTTTGTGACAACAATTCTGCCAAATTGGCCAGCTTCACAAAGTCTTCTCCTCACAGTAGATGTTGACACATTTTTTTCATGAGATTGGTTCGGTTGTGCAGTGATATTTGGAGCAGTCAGCCTTCTGTCACACAAGCAGGTGATTGATGAAATTGTCCTCTACATAGGTAAAACAGTATCTAGCAAGCAGTAATTCAAAACAATATAGTCTCATTTGAGTTCAAGTGATAGTATAACGTAAGTTTAGGAAAAAATTTTACCTTAACATGAAAGTAAAAGTGCTAATAATAAATGACTTTCACTTCTGATTAGCCAAACTCATAAAAACTAGTGTGTGTGTATATATATATATATATATATATATAGACAATTTATAGATAAATTCAAACCTAAGTTAAATAAAACATGAACCATACACACAAATGGAAATAAACATATATATATATATATATATATATATATATATACACACACAAAAACATAAGTAATTAAGAACCCTTCAAACTACAAACACAAGTAAATTAAAATCTCATTTAATACTCATTAACTAGACCTTATGCCAAACATGTTCTCAGATGAAGGAGAAAAGCTGAAAACACACAGACATGTGTATACATATACAAAAAAGGAGAAAGAAATACCAGTAAATTCAAAACCACAAAACTTTCCAAGATACACACTCACACAAAAAACTAATAATGAAACCCAATACCACTCCAATGCCCACACACACAACTATAGACATATCAAATATCAAAGACAGTAAAGCAGACCAAAGTAAACACACTCCAGGAAAGAGGGACAACGACCCCTATATAAACCAGTCTGACCAGCCAAAGGTCATTTATACTATAAAGTCTCATTGAGTACCCCATTAACAAGGCCTTGTGCCATATATGTTCTGTGACGAAAGCAATAAGCTGGAAACATACATATATATAACACATATGTAAGAACAAAATAAATAAATTCAAAAAGTACAAATCTCTTCATGGACCTTCTTATTTTAAAATATATATATGTTGTATATTGACCTTTGACCCAGCCAAACATGCCATTCCAAAGTGATGCATCGGAAGGAAGTGACACATTTCAATGGCCAGTAATCGAAAGAAATCGCATAGGCAGATTTGGCTGACGAAATGGGACAAGGTAAAAGCCCATGATACACTCATAGATTGATGCACCGGAAGAGAGTGACCTCTGAACTGCATGACAGTTATTTCCACTTGATGACGATCAAACATGCCATTCCAAAGGTTGGGTGGGTGATTGAACTATTATATAACTCGGTGAAGACAGGAAGTCAGCGAGTTGGGGACCAGAAAAGTTGGTGATAAGATGTGGTGGAGAAAGCCAGCAGAAAGCTGAGCCCCCAGGCCTCCGGTTGAGCATCAGGAGAACGAGAACGACACACGGCTATGTCCGGAGGGGCTGGTGAGGTCAATATGTTGCAGTCTTTGTTCAGTCTCCAACTCCCTCTCACACGCAAACCTTACAATAAAGTGAAAGGTATATTTTTTTAAAGAAGTCTTCGCTTATCTGTTATTATTGCGTCAATATGTATTCCGCATGTATATATGTATTATATGAGTATACAACATAGTGTTTAAAAAAATTAACATTCCTTCATGATTTTAAAGTTTCCAACTGTTCCCCATTCCAGTTAACACATTACTGGAATCATCACTGAGTGGACTTCATAATACTGATCACGCTTTTCAAATATTCTGTAGAAATATAAACTTTTTTTGAAATCACCAGTGGCGATTCCAAGATTGTATAAACTGAGATGGTGAATGTGTGGAGATTGAAATTATATCATAAAATGTACTTCTATAAGTGTGTTAAGATTTTTATTTAAATTACCCATGAATGTAAATTTCTTGCCTATGGGATTGTAGCAGCCACAGATCTATTTCCTCTTGTGATTCAATGCCACCACCAAGCAATTCAGCCACACTCTGACCAATCAGGAGCAGAGCGCATTGATTCTTTCTCTCTCTCTAGAACTATTTTTCTAATCCTTTTTGGCAGCTGGCCGACAGTGAGAGAGCACCTAGTTAACAGACAAGACAGACCTCTCTCGCCTTCACAGAAGAACACGCTACTACTAGCTTCACACACAGAAGAACCAGCCTTGTGGTCAGTCACATGTGCTACTTGCTAGTGACATGCACTTCCTACAAACTCGAGGACCAACATACTAACCGGCGACACCAAAAAAGAACCTTCTCTTTCTCATTCATTTACTTCTGCTACTATAATAAACCTTTCGCTGTTGTGTTTTCAAAAGAAGTTTTGTTATTTATTTGTGTTGTCAATTAATTTATAGTGTTATGGAAACTAACCATTAAAAACACTAAAGGATCTTCAGACCAACATCTTGATTGTATGATCACACTGGGGGTGGGAATTAATAATCATTAAGTGCAATTGATTCCATAGATGTACATATGCTTTATTCCAATACTGAGCACCCTTTCTTTATAAAAAAATTTAACTATATTATCAACATTATATATATATATATATAAATTAGATGAATCATGAATTTGTTTGTTTTTCATTGTAACAGTGATCCATGACTAGATTGATACTTCTATTTAGGAAAATGTTTTATTCATGCTCAGTACTAAAGAAGAAAAAATACCTGCAAATCAATTTTTCAAAAAAATGTCGGGTCAAAGTTACAGAGGAAGACTTTTGTTTAGTATAATAAATAAAATCATTGTGGTGCTTAACTTGTTTCATTAAAAATAAAACTTTTAGGATAAGGAATAAAAAAATTTTGAGAGAGGGCAAATACTTTTACTGGTAGAGTATGTATGAATGAATGTCCTCAAAAGTCATTTATTACACAAGTACATACAGTATGAATAAATGTCTAAAAAATCTGTTTATTACATGAGTATATATAATAATGTATGTAAGAATTAATGAATACCTTAAAAAGTCAATGAGTATACAAGAATATTAAGTATGAATGTCATACTAAAAAAACCCACCCACCTACACCAACATTTTTCAAAAAATTAGAATAATTCAACATGTCTGGTGACTTGTTTTTTCAAACTTTCCAGAAATGGGTGATCATTCTACACTGAATTAGAATGTGAAAGTGGCCCCCATTGGTTATATGAAATGTGAAATTATTAGTTTTTCAAAAGAGAAAAAAAATGGGAGCAAATTTGAGGGTGAACACAAGAAATTTTTTTCCTTGGTGAAATTATTTATTTACCCATAGCTCGTGGAAGAATAGTTGGATACATATCTTTCCTAAAGGGTATACTTGTCCAGGATTTAAATTCTGATCCATGTCAATTTCTGATGTCAATAACCATTACGACAGGTAAACTTCCAAATATTAAGGTATAATTGAGATATACATAAAAGCATAATTACAAAAGAAGACTGAGATTTCCCAAATGTTTACATTTGCATATTCATTTCTAAATATAAACTAAAAACACAGAATCTTGTAATTGATAACATAATTCCTCAACTGTATGAAATTGCATATGTTTTTCAAAGTGATTTCATTAAGTGTGTATTTGCATATGTTTTTTTAAACTGGAATTTCCTGAAAATGCTGATCCACAAACTTTACAAGAAAATGGTTTCTCTCCTGTGTGTATTCGCATGTGGCTTTTTAAATTGGAACTCAGTGAAAATGAAGATCCACATACTTCACAAGAAAATGGCTTTTCTCCAGTATGTATTCGCATGTGTGTTTTTAAATTGGAATTCACTGAAAATGCTGATCCACATACTTCACAAGAAAATGGTTTCTCTCCTGTGTGGATCCGCATGTGTATTTTTAAACTAGAACTTACTGAAAATGTTGCTCCACACACTTCACAAGAAAATGGTTTCTTTCCAGTGTGCATTTGCATGTGGCTTTTTAAACTGAGACTTGCTGAAAACGTTGATCCACATACATCACAAGAAAATGGTTTCTCGCCAGTGTGTGTTCGCATGTGTGTTTTTAAGTTGGAACTCAGGGAAAATGCTGATCCACACATTTCACAAGAAAATGGTTTCTCTCCTGTGTGTATTCGCATATGTGTTTTTAAATTGGAACTCACTGAAAATGTTGATCCACACACTTGACAAGAAAATGGTTTCTCTCCAGTGTGCATTCGCATGTGGCTTTGTAAACTGAGACTCACTGAAAATGTTGACCCACAAAGTTCACAAGAAAATGGTTTCTCTCCTGTGTGTATTCGCATGTGTGTTTTTAAATTGGAACTTTGTGAAAATGTTGATCCACATACTTCACAAGAAAATGGTTTCTCTCCAGTGTGCATACGCATGTGGATTTTTAAACTGGCACTGACGGAAAATGCTGATCCACATACATCACAAGAAAATGGTTTCTCTCCTGTGTGTATTCGCATGTGCTTTTTTAAATTAGAATTTTCGGAGAATGTTGACCCGCATACTTTACAAGAAAATGGTTTCTCCCCTGTATGCATTTGCATGTGTCTTTTTAAATTGGAACTCAGGGAAAATGATGATCCACAAACTTCACAAGAAAATGGCTTCTCCCCTGTGTGTATTCGCTTGTGTGCTTTTAAATTGGAACTTACTGAAAATGCTGATCCACATACATCACATGAAAATGGTTTTTCTCCAGTGTGTTTCCGCATATGTCTTTTTAAACTGGCACTCACTGTAAAAGCTGAACCACATAATTCGCAAGAAAATGGTTTCTCTCCTATGTGTATTTGCATATGTGTTTTTAAACTAGAACTTTCTGAAAATGCTGATTCACACACTTGACAAGAAAATGTTTTTTCTCCTGTGTGTGTTCTAATGTGTCTTTTTAAAATGAAACTTTTTGTAAATGCTGCACCACACACTTGACAACAATAAGGTTGCTTTTCACTGTATGCTTGCATGTCTCATAGAAATGTTAATTTAGTACAAATGCTAGCTGACAAACTTGGCGTGAATAAGGATTTTCTCTTGTTTGTGCCTGTATGTGATGAAAATTGAAGATGAAATTTATCAAACTGATGATCCACATTCTTTAAAAAAAATACATTTTCACACAAGTATACATTGTTTTACATCTTTGAAAATTCTCCTCAACAGTTGATATCTGCAAATAAACAATAGGTAACATTAAAGAAAACAGAATACTGATACTTTATATGATTATATTGTCTGTTTTTTTATTCAAAGAACTGTAATATATAAACATAATTGGTATTAAACTATAAGTAACATGTTTTTCATATTATTATTAAAAAAGAACTAAATGGACAACAAATTAAATACCAATTAATTTCATTTATTATTTATTTCATTGACCTAAAAAGCAAATCAAGGATGAAACAGAAAAAGTTTACATTTCAAAATTTAACTAAATATGGAAGTTCTACAAGGTTAAATAAGTAAAGGTGGTAACCATAGTTGTGCGTGGACAGAAAGCTCCATTTTCATTAGCTACTACACTGAGGTGTAGGAAAGGGTTCCACCCCTTTCCCTGGATTGTTCCACTTTACCCTTGATCACTACCATATAATGCTGAGTATTAAGCAAGTAGAATCTAGTACATATTTTTGATTCTTTGATATGACTTAACCTGGGATTGAACCCTGGTTTCCCGGGGCCATTGATGAACACTCTACCCACTTGTCCAATGGGCAACATTCAGTATTATAAGGTAGATATCAAGGCTAAAGTGGAGCAATCAAGGAAAAGGAATAGCAACCTCCCATATTTTTTAGTTTAGTAGCTATTAAAAAAGGAAGCCTTCAGGTTGCCCTCGACTATGATCGCTATCTTTACTTACAAGGTTAAAGTATGGACTCCAATTGACAGGTTATCAACCTTACAGAAAATTGGTTCTCCCTAATAAAATAAAAAGTGTTTTTCCAAAGCGTTATAATAATTATTCCTATTAATACAAATAAATTCTTTGAAATAATTTCTTTTCACAGAGTTGAATGGTTTCAAGTATTTCTATCCCATACTAATAATTCATACACCATTAAATTGTTTCGAGTGAATATTTCTATTTAATAATAATAATAATAATAATTTCTTTGCACACAGTTGTATGGTTTCAAGTATTCTTATCTAATACAAACTAATAAACACACTTGTATATTTCAAGTATTCCTTTCTAATACTAATAAATTATACATAATTGGTTTCAAGTAAATGTATCCATGTAATAATTATTTGCACACAATTCCATGGTTTTAAGTATTCCTATCTAATACTAATAATCTATACATAATTAAATGGTTTCAAGTGAATATTTCTATTTAATAATAATACTTTCTTTGCACACAGTTATATGGTTTCAAGTATTCCTATCTAATACAAATAATTTATATACAATTTCTTCATACATACTTGTATAGGTTCAAGTATTCCTATCTAATACTAACAATTTATACCTAATTAAATGGTTTCAAGTAATTATTTCTATTTAATGATAATTTCTTTGCACACAGTTGTATGGTTTCAAGTATTCTTATCGAATACAAATAATTTATACACAATTTCTTTGCACACACTAGTATAGGTTCAAGTATTCCTTTCTAATACTAATAATTTATACATAATTGGTTTCAAGTAAATGTATCTATCTAATAATCATTTGCACACAATTTCATGGCTTTAAGTATTCCTATCTAATACTAATAATCTATAGATAATTAAATGGTTTCAAGTAATTATTCCTATTTAATAATAATAATCTATAGATAATTAAATGGTTTCAAGTAATTATGCCTATCTAATACTAATAATCTATAGATAATTAAATGGTTTCAAGTAATTATTCCTATCTAATACTAATAATCTATAGATAATTAAATGGTTTCAAGTAATTATTTCTATTTAATAATAATAATAACTTCTTTGTGCACAGTTGTACAGTTTTAAGTATTACTATCAAATACTACTAATAATTTATACACAATTTCTTTGCACACACTTGTATATTTCAAGTATTCCTTTCTAATACTAATAATTTATACATAAATGGTTTCAGGTAAATGCTTTTATCTAATAATTATTTGCACACAATTTTATGCTTTTAAGTAACTAATAAAAATAATAATTATTACTAAGTCATCACAATTTCAAGTAGCTATTCTTAATAGAAATAATTAGCACACAGTTTTATGGTTTCAAGTATTCATCTTTAATACTAATAATCAAACTCATAAATGGGACCCTAACAGTTATTATTACTCGATTATCAGTGTAATATTAATAATAGGGTAGACTACATTACTCACAGCACCACAAGTTGTAGTGTCAAGTATTCAATTTTTTTTCATTCACATGAGGATCATTTTTTTTTTTGGTTGGTTGAGTTTGATAACATATCAACCTTTGTAGGTTCTCCTTCGTCTCTTTAAACTGACCACCACTTCTCTAACCAACTCAGATCCAACGCAAAAGCAAAAAAAAGCTCTGAGTGCTGATATTCATTTTTTTTATGTTCTATTCTGCCTGTTCTCATTTGCATGCACATCTTCACTCTCTACTTAGTTTTACGTGACTGCCGGCATGAAGATACATGATCATTTGCGATATAAGCTTGCTGGGGAAAATAAATCTTGCACACGGAGCATATGCGCTGACTTGAGAGGCTATTTTCATCCCAATTTTCACTACAGCAGGCATAAAGAAGTGGCATTACCTACGATTATGGCAACAATTTCTTGGTGATATTAATTACATAACTAGGAAACTATAATTGTATAACTAAGAAACTTTAACTAGGAATCTATTATCGTATCTCAAAATCCTTCAATTCTAATTTGACATTAAAAAATATAACTTTCATTTCAAATGTAATTGTTCACAAGTGTTTGATGAAGTAATTATAAAGAATCTTCCTTTGTTCTTGTATACAGGGTGGAAGGTATGGAGTGTGTGCAAAATGTTGAGATTTTAGGCTACTCACCATTCGAGTCATTTCTTGATTTCAATTCAGCTTTGTCTTGTTGAAATGTATGAGAAAATACTTCTATTTACAAGCCTATTTCAATAGATGTTTTGTCTGCATGCCAACAATGTTTCACACTGACTCAATAAATTGATAATAACTAGCAAGACTCTTAGAAAAAATTAAATGGAATTATTTAAACAACAAAAAAAGAGGTTGGTTGGTTGTTTAGGTTTTATGAAATATCAACCTTTGTAGGTTATTTAATGCCAAATCCATTTTTATGTAAATAGTTCTATTTCAAGCAATTCAGTTTAGCATGAGTACAGTTTAAATGTAAGTTTAATTATGAAAAACATATCTATTTCAAGCTATTCAGTTTATTCAAACAGTTCTAATTTAGCTAATTCAGTTTAGAAGTACAGGTTTTGTTTGCACACAGTTAAATGTCAAAACAGTTCTATATTAAGCAAATCAGTTTAGTATAAGTACATTTTCAAGCTATTCAGTTTATTCAAACAGTTCTAATTTAGCTAATTCAGTTTAGAAGTACAGGTTTTGTTTGTACACAGTTAAATGTCAAAACAGTTCTATATTAAGCAAATCAGTTTAGTATAAGTACATTTTCAATTTCAAAAACAGTTTCATTTAAAAACAATTCGGTTTAGCATAAGTATGCAGGTTAAATGTCAGTATGGTTTGTCAAAAACATTTCTATTTCAAGATATTCAGTTTAGTCAAACAGTTCTAATTCAAACAATTCAGTTTAGCTAAGTATACAGTTCTATTTAACCCATAGATAGGGCCCTATCAAGTGCTACCACTCCAGGCCAGAGTGGATCAGGAAGCAATGGCAATGAAGAGGTGCTCTGCATTCCTCAAAGCTCCAGCATCATTGGAACCTCACCATCAGATTGTTTAGTGTCATATGCTGGACACCCACTTAGGGAATCATACCCCTCAGCAGAGGTGCAGTCAATGTATTCTACAGCCCCAGCCAACTGGGGAAAAAAAGAGGATTAACAATTTTATTTCTTATAAATTGCATTGTCACATTTGCAATAAATTATACAAAAATATGGGAACCACCTATATAATACTTGATACAATTATCATTTGCTATCATCTAATTCTACTGAGACTAGAAGACTTATTTATAGTTGCTTATAACTATATTCTGGATAATAGTATTGCTGGTATGAAAGAATCTTTGGAACTCTTTTTTTTTCCTTTTCAGCCTTTGACAGCAACATTATTTGAGCATGTCTGAAATTCAAAGCTCATTGGATCTTCAGAGATCATGAAATCTTCAGTAAAGCATTTCCAAGAATTTATTTTAATTACACTACTTTGAGAGGAGGGATACAGTTAGTAAAAGACAATTCCACTGGAGCTGAATGGAGTGTATAATCTGAAGAAGTAGCATCTAGGTATCTTGAAATATCTCTTTTTTGTGCCATAAACTATCATCAAAAGACTTTTCTACAGAGAAGTAAATATAAAATGATACAACTCTTTTTTGTCAAGTGTATAGAGATTCTTTAAAAGAAAAAGATGATTCATCCCAGTTGATTGGGGCTGTAGAATACACTGTCTCTCTGCAGAGGGGAAAGACCTTCTGCAATGATTATCTTGGATATAATACTAAACACTTGGATGGTGAGACTCCAGTTATCATCAAGCTTTGGGGAATACTGAGCATCCTTTCATTGCCATCACTCCCAGGTCCACTCTGACCCGGATTAGTAGCACCTGATAAGGTCTTATCTATGGGTCAAATAAACTGTTTGACCATTAAACTGTGCAAACAAATGACTTACATAAAATAGAAATGATTGATCATTTAACTGTGTATAAACAAATTACTTATGTTTAAATGAATTGTGAGTGATACAAAGAAAACTTGAAAACATTTAACTGCAAGCCAACAAATTAGTTATGCTGAATAGACTAGTTGGTTGGTTGGGTTTTATGGCATATCAACCTTTCTAGGTTATTTAATGCCAAATCCATTTTTATGAAAATACTTCTATTTCAAAGAATTCAGTTTAGCATAAGTATGCAGTTTGAATGTAAGTACAGTTTAATTGTGAAAAATATTTCTTTTTCAAGATATTCAGTTTAGTCAAGCAGTTCTAATTTAGCTAATTCACTTTAGTATAAGTACAGGTTTTGTTTACACACAGTTAAATGTCAAAACAGTTCTATATTAAACAAATCAGTTTAGTATAAGCAGAAACATTTTCATGTATAAAACTGGTTGGTTGGTTCATTGGTTGTTTTGTTTTATGATGTATCAACCCTTTTGGGTCATTTAATGCCAAATTAATTTATTTTGATAAACATTTTAATAATTTATGTCAGCATGAGTACAGATTTTTGTTTATACGCAGTTAAATGTCAAGATAGTCGTATTTAAAATAATTCAGTTTAGCATAAGTATGTGGTTTAAATGTCAAAACAGTTTGATTTCAAGCAATTCAGTTTAGCATAAGCACACAGTTTGTCAAAAACATATGTATTTCAAGCTATTTAGTTCAGTGGAACAGTTCAAATCCAACCAATGCAGTTTAGTATAAGTACAGATTTTTTTTACACAGTTAAATGCTGAAACAGTTCTATATTAATTTATTCTGTTTAGCATAAGTAAAGTTTCAATGTAAAAAACAGTTCCTTTTCAAACAATTCAGTTGAGCATAAGTATGCAGTTTAAATGTAAGCACACAGTTTGTCAAAAACATTTCTATTTCAAGATATTCAGTTTAGTCAAACAGTTCTAATTCAAACAATTCAGTTTAATATAAGTACAGTTTAGTTCTATTTAACCCATAGATGGGGCCCTATCAGGTGCAACCACTCCAGGCCAGAGTGGACCTGGGAGCAATGGCAATGAAGGGGTGCTCCGCATTCCCCAAAGCTCCAGTATCACTGGAACCTCACCATCAGATTATTTGATTTCATATCCAGGACACTCATTGGGGAGGGGTCTTACCCCTCTGCAGAGGTGCAGTAAGCGTATTCTACAGCACAAGCAGACAGGGCTCATTTTTTTTTTAAAGAACTATTCATATCAGAGACAAAAACAATTGCCGATTATTCTATATATTGTATACAAATAATATTTCTATAAATTTTTATTATTCTTTTGCTTATTCAATGACTAAAACACATTTAGGTTTCTTATCAGAAGCACATACAAACTTTTATGAAAAAAGGAGAAATTTGTAGAAATGTTTATTTTATTATCAAAACCGTTGTGAGTTTGTTAAAGAAGATTTTCATTTATTTTATCGATGTTTTAAAACTATTAGAACTGAAGATAATTTCTAAGTAAATTTGGTGACCGTACTCGAGGGCAACCAGAAGGCTCCCTTTTCAATAGCTACTACACCAATTTGTAGGGGAGGGCACTACTGTATTCCCTGGATTAATCCACTTTACCCTTGATACGAACCTTATAATGCTGAGTGTCAAGCAAGGATGTATCAACTACCATTTTTAAAGTCTTTGGTATGACACAACCAGGGATTAAAGCCAGGTCTCCCGGACCACTATCGGACACTCTACCCACTAAGCCAATACCAATGGATTCCTAAGGATTTGCACTCAAAAATCTGAGGCCAAAACACAACCTGATCTTAAAAATTTCCCCAAAATCAACTAATTTGATTTTAATGAAATTCTCATGACTTATTCATTATTAAAAGAATTTACTTTAGAGATTCGATAAAATTATGATGCTTTTAATGATATACAAAAGTATTTCCATAGAAAAAAATTAGGCTAAAAAATACACTGATTTTGAAAATCTCTCAAAAATCAATTCGATTTTAATGAAATTGTAAGTAAGTAAAGTGGGCAACCTGAAGGCTCCCTTTTCAATAGCTACTGCACTGCACCAAGGTGTAGGGTGCAAGCTACTCATTTCTCTGCATTGCTCTACTTTACTCTTGATACCTACCTTATAATACTGTTAAACAAGGAGGTATCAAGTATCATTTTTTGAGTCTTTCGTATGTCTAGTCCTTGGATTGAACCCAGGTCTCCCGGCCATTGGCAAACATTCTAGTCAATGGGCCAATACACCCAATGTATAAAGTGAAAATATTTCGGTTTGAGAAGTTCCTTATATTTTGTATAAAAACCGTTTTATGTTTTAAAAAATACTCCAAAAAGGAACGAATTATTAATTCTAATAAAAATTTAGAACTTATTAATAAAGGAACTCTATTTTGGGATAATTTTTTTTAAATGTCTGTTTTTAGCAAGTGTGTGTTTTCATTGTGTACAAATAGTATTTCTATCGAATTTTTGTTTCTTTTAAATCACTAAAACGTATTTATGGGGGAATTCAATTCTGAAACTTTTAAAATAAATAACTTTATTACGATAAACATTTCCATACAGAATCAATAATATGGTGATTATAATAAATAGAGGAAATTCAATTTGAGACCGAAAATGTTTGATAGTTGAATTTACATTGGTTTCCATTAACTTAAGATTATTCAAAACAAAGACACAATTTTCAAGTTGAATATTATTTGAAAATGATCCGTTATCTAAATACAGAAAAATAAACAAAACAACAACGACAATTCACTGTTAGTGACTAAACAGTTCAAGCCCGACCCTAAATATTTTTGATAATAAATCAGCATTAAAAAAGTACCTTATGTTTAAAACAAATAAAGAAACAACACTTACCAGTTTTTTTTTTTTTCATGAGAACGATTCCAAAAATGGTCGTAAAAATAACAAAATTTTCTATTGTTAACCAAACTCAATTTTCATGAGTGAAAATCTTATTCCGTTGTGTTGTTGTTGTGATCAAGGAAAAAGGAAACAGTTTCGATTTACATCCGAAACAAAAACTTTATGTCAAACGTCGGATGAGCACTGACCAAAATTGCTTTCCAACTCACGTTTCTATTAGCGTCGCTTCCGTTTCCTACAACTTTTACTGCGCATGCGCAATATTTACACATAAAACGAGAGAATAAAATTAACCTTAAAAAGCAGTAATTTAATGTTATTCAAGCTACCGTTTCACTGGGATCAGGACTTCTTTTTAAAATTTTCAAACCATCTTAAGTATTGTTTTTTTTTTGTTTTGAAATTTTTTTGAAAATTTTTTAAACATTCTTAAATGTGACCGTATGTATTTATAATTCTGTGAGTTAATTTAATAATCAAAATAAAATTAGTACGGTGAATGGAAACAATATTCATCAGCAAAATTCACCGCAATTATCTTTTTAATTGATTTTTACGAAAATACTAGAGTGGTTTTAAAAAGAATATTTACCAAATTCTCGAAAATTCTAAATCTAAAATTTGATAAAATTGAGAAGTAGGGCATTATAAACCTTAGCAGCTATCACTATTTGACTTATGGAATTGTGGTTTATAGTGTTGATATAGCGTTTATTCTTAGGCTAACAACAACAAATAAATGAATTAATATTTCGTTTAATTCTAACAATTCATTAACCAACACGTAAAACAATCAATAACAATATACAGTCCTTCCTGTGTATAAATTTGAGTTTCAAGTTTGTGTGATGAAGAAGATATCTGGCATCTAAGGGTTGTCTCTCTGAGAGCTTTTAATGTCACTGCCTCACTGAACTCATGGCGTAATCTATCAGACTGGATTTTGGATTTTGCGCCAAGACTTCTGGGCTCATCACGTGATTAGCATATCCAATCACAGAGAGCCTCTCCCTCACTCACTTCATATACAGCAATTACCATTTTACTGACCCAACAATACAAAGTCTGTAGTGTTTCGAAAAGTAGAAATAAAATAAAATAAGTCTAAGAATTGCAGAATTTCCCAGGAAGCGAGGAAAAGGAACCGTCTCTGCAAAAAGAAGAAATTCGACCTTAATTCAGCCTTACCTTTGATACGAGACGGACCTTCGTTCCTTTGGTTGCAAGCAGACAGCGCTCATGTCTACCCAAACCTAGTACTTAGAGTAAGACCGTGTCTCCTCTAGCAGCAGCCTATATTAAAATCATCAGTGGACATGACCACACCGAATTTGGACTTGTCAATCACCGGAGACGACTCTTATATCTTAATACCTTGTCTGGGAAACGCGATCCTTTCCATTGGATTCAGGAAGAATTTTCCACCCATAATGGTTGTTGAACCCAGAAATAAAGTTAAAATTCTAAAAGAATCTTGATCTCTTACTTCCTTCGGGAATTCCTTTGCAGCCTTCACAAACAAGAAGTTTATGAATTAAGATAAGGGTAAGAAGAAAACCAACGAAGTCAGATATCTAAATCCAACACTCTAAAAACTGAATAAACAACAAATCCTCTTAACCCTACAACTCCGAGATCGCTTTGCTTGAGGAAAGTGAGGATGCAACCGTTTGACCATTTCTCTATTGTGTTTACCGACTGCGTTGCATCATTGGAGAAGTATATGGTCAAAGTTCGTCTTCCAAACCTCTGGAGTATTTTGTTGGGGCCAGTATCTTTTCTGCTTATTTATTTATTTATTTATTTATTTATTCAGTTTTGCGTCAAGTTCTTCTTTTAAAACTGTTCTAGTTTGATGAGCATTTGGCCATTAATAATTTTTAGATATGTTCGTCAGTCATTTCAGGAGGATTTCCAAGCATATTCTTAGAATATTCTTTCCACTCCTGAAGTCTTTCTTTGTGGCGGGCAGCTTTTAATTTTGGTCGCAAAGTGTTTTTCTTCAGCTTACTTCATTTACTGCCATGCTATTCGTGATTGTCAATCTTTTATCCTGCCCTGTCGGCTGGGGCTGTAGAATACGCTGATTGCACCTCTTTTACGAAAAAATATGAAGACAAAAATAAAATAAAAAATAAAATAGAAGAGGGAGAGAGATCCTTTTTTACAATTCAAATTAGTTTATAATGACAAAAGGAAGGTCACTTCAGTTAGTTTCTCAATGCAAATATGACAAGTAACTCATAAATACAAAAAAAGAAGTAAAAAAAAAAAAAAATTTGGAAAATCTTTCACCTACTGATACACTTACAAAACAGGGAAAAAAGACTCTACTTCTTTCCTCCAGCTAAAGACGGGTTCACACGTGTATCTATTCTTTTCCTTTTTTATCCTTAGAGACCAAGTTCCTAAAAATGTTCTTTTTTTCTTTTCTTTTAATAAAAATTCACTTTCTGTCTTTCTTTCTTCTGTAAGACAATGTCTCTAATAATGTTCTTTCTTACTTTTCCTCTTTCTTTGTCAGTCGTCTTTCCACTTGAGAGAACAAGTAATGGTGTCTTTTTCTTTTCTTTTAATAAAAAATTCACTTTCTGTCTTTCTTTCTTCTGTAAGACAATGTCCTCTAATAATGTTCTTTCTTACTTTTTCCTCTTTCTTTGTCAGTCGTCTTTTCCACTTGAGAGAACAAGTAATGGTGTCTGAGACTTGTGTATTTGTTGGAGGTTAACTGAAGTCGTTAATTCTTTTTTTTTTTTTAGAGAAAACAATTCCTCTAAAATATAAATTTTATGTAGTAGGAAACTACTTTTTTTCGATTTCTTTTCTTTTCTCTTCTTTTTTGGTTTGAACTGTAGAAAACCTATTTTTCTTTGGTTTTCTTTCTTTTATCTTCTTTTTTGGCTTGAACTAGCTTCGAATTCCCTTCTGGAATTCTGGATGTAATACAAAAATTTGATTTCGGCGGGTAAACTCCAGGGGCAAACAGCACCCCCTCCTGAGACTCCAGCCAATCAGATCAAAGCTCCACTGCCACACACAGATTTTCACCAAACACAAAAAGCTAATCAGCAGTAAAAGAAAGACAATACAAAATAGGCCCCGAATTAACCCAGAAAATGTTGGCGCTCCATTCAATAGACCCATTTACCAATAAAATTTTCTACAGCTGACATGTGCAAAGAGCAGTGAAAAAAACTCAGACCACAAGAAGGAAGAGTACTAAAAACGGAAAGAAAATGTCTAAAACTGCCGACAAGGACCATCCAGCTTACTTGAGATCGTGTGACATCTATGAAAAAAGAAAAAATAAAATATTAGAAGTGAAGCACAAGAAGAAAAGTGATCTTTTGGGAAGCAATGAAAAATAGTTGGGTCCAACATGTAAGAAAAACTCTTAGGGCCTCTGTTTGCAAAGAAAGCCACTCTGACTTTTGAATTAGACCTGCTATACCCAGCAACTCAAGCCGTGAGGCCTGGTGTTGAAAAACTGTTAACTCCACAACTTTAGTCCATGAGCGGACGACACAGGTTGGACATCTAATTCTTGATATTTTTTCCCAGTATTATTCGCCAATCTAAAGTTTGACATTTAGATTTACCTTTTTGCCTTTGTCATCTTTGCTTTATTTGTGTCACATCACTCATTTTCCAGAAGTTTGTAGTATCGACATATTTATCGGCCTCACAACAAAAACCATTTTTCTTGTGAAACTATGTTGATCAGCATTCTCAAAGAGTTTCCAGTTTTAAAAAAGAACATGCAAATAAAAATGTATGTGTGTGGAGATGAATAAAAAAGAAAAAACAAATAAATAAATAAGTAAAAAATAAATTCAAAAAGTGTACCAATTTCCAGAAACCTCTGAGAGGAAAATAGGATCCGCGCATGTCTAAAAGGACAGATTTGCCGGCGCAAAAGAGAAAACTCTAAAAACCCTTCAGCAATACCCCCTCGGACTAAAAGACTCTTTTTTCCATTCGGCTGCTAGCACTGAATACAGGTGCTGATTAGGTCTTGTGGTCTGATACTTAGTCATGTCCTGCTGCTAGCAACACTGCCGAAATATATATCACAAAAAACACTCACTGGACATAACCAGCGACTTTAAAACTCACCATCACCGGAAAATGACATATTTTAACAACTTCCCTGGGAGGCGTGACTATTCATATTGGTTTAAGGAAGAATTTTTTTTTACGCCCACCGAATAGTCACTAAAACCCCAAAAATAAAGTGTTTGAAACTGAAAGAGATATATTTCGACTCTTTCCTTCCCTCCTTCGGGAATTCTTTTGTAGCCTTCACAGACAAAGAAAACCAGGAAGGTAGATGGAGTAAGAAGAAAAAAAACAAATAAAGTCAGATTGTATAAACAATCAACACTATCGACAACAAACCTACGAAATTAAAACTAATAACCCAAACAAACTTCCTTTCTCCATGAGTGAAAACTATAGTTGATTTCTGGAAACTAGAAAACACTGACTTAGTAAATAAAACTTTCTGCTGGACCTGTTTATTTAGCCCGTCAATCGACAAATTGTGAAGGTTCAATCTGTCGTGTAAAAAGGATCTTGTCTGGAAGACTTGCTTTTTTGCTATTAGCTTTTTAAGTCTTAGGGTTTCTTTTTCTTCTGCATATTTTATTACACATTACCTTAAAAAAAAAGCCCGGCTCATTGGCCTAATGGTTAGAGAGTTCGCCAATGGACCGGAAGACTTAGGTTCAATCCCAGGTCGCGTCATACCAAAAAACTTTAAAAAATGGTACTTGATAACTCCTTGTTTAACACTCAGCAATATAAGATACGTATCAAATAAACTCTATAAAAAATGAGTGTAGAAATAAAGCACTGCTATTGGCTAGCAAAGATAATTAATTCCATTTTTTATAGAGTTATTTCAGGCAGAAGTGTTTTGTAAATATTGTTAATTTTAATTTATCCCTTTTTTTTAGCTGTTAACGGGAGGTCAAGGTCGTAAAAAAGAGCTTCGTCATTTCTGGCCGTACCCGGATGTAATTTTTCTAGGGCGAGCGAGTAATCCGATCTGTTTACGTTTGTGGGGCAGGTCGCGGCAAAATCTTCAGGTTTCCCCGTAGGGTCCTGTAGAACTGTTTCACATCTAAACTGAGGGCAAGCAAAACGATTTTATGCTAAATTGAATCGTTTGAAATAGAAACTGCTTGATCACTTAACTGTGAGAAAATAAATGATAGATGTTTTAATTAAATTGCTAATAATACATGGCAATATTTGGAAAATGTGTTAAGTGAGGAGGGCATCAAGTACCATTTTTTTGAGTCTTTTGTATGGCTCAAAACTGAGATTGAACCCTCGGTCTTCTTGTCCATACATGACACTAGTCCAAAAGGGAGTAGTGTAAGTATTTTTGAATTTTCAAATTATTTTTCTTTTGGGAATTAATTAGCTTAATAATGAGTACAAACAATCATTTCATATATATAATATATATGCGTGTGTGTGTGTGTGTGTGTGTG